>MU833115.1:0-60922 GCA_029204225.1 Diphasiastrum complanatum | reverse complement strand
GATTTTTTTGAGGTCAGCCACCTCTCCCTAAACCACCTCCAAATATTGAAATTTCACAATTCTAGCTTGACCAATTTTGTGTCACGTGCATTGTAATTGGCAAGATGGCCATGTAAGTAGATGCCACACCGTGCAAATTACATAGGATGCTTTCCAATAAGTTCATTCCTCATATTACATTGTGATAGCATTTTGAAATGAGGCAAAAATGTGTTTGGATAGGCTAGAGAAATTCTAGGATCTAAAAATAGCATTTTTACATTGTTTTTGGATCTTGAGATCTTGACCCCAAGTTAGGGTGGATCCAATGACCTATTAGGTTAGATATTAGGGTTATGGTATGAAAAGTTCATAGGTGCCCTAATATGCTCAGATCCGAGCTTGAAATGTATAAGTACATGATGGGATCTCCATCAAATAATCAAGAAAAATCGAGTTTATTCACTTCTATTATCATTGTCTTTTGGTGGCGAGTTCTAGCTATTGGATGTGAGTGTTCTTATGCATTAATTGCTTGGTTTGGAAGGTACTGAACCTGTTTTCAGGTCTGAGAAGCTTGTTGTACTTTACTTTGTTTCATTTGATCAAATCCATGTGCCTAATGTGGAGTTAAATGCCAAATTTGCTAGTTTTGGTAACTAGTCTAGATTCTAGCTCATAGTTTGGATCTAGATCTTTTATTTGTGCATCCTCCATCACTTTTAGGATTGATTGGGATTCATTTTGCTGTAAAATTTTGTCATGGTATCAAGGCCTAATCAATATTGAGCTTTAGATTTGATTTTCTCAAGCTTACATCCTATATTTGCGTAGTATTGGCTTTGTCCTTGGTACTAGTTGCTAATCTAGTGATTGTACTTTCAAATTTGGTTTCATTTGAGTGGTAATAGATCAAAGGGAACTTGTATTGCTGAGTTATAGCTGCAGGAACCGAGATTGACCCATTTCCATTCAACCAAACCTTATGAGTTGAATCTTGGAGTACATGTCTCCTAGTAGAGATTTTCATAAGGATTCGAATGCCACCACTCTTTAGAAGTTTGGATCAGCCATTTGAGAGCTTAATAAGGTCATTCTTAGGCTTCTTAAGGTCCTAAAATACACCTTTTAGGTTCAGATCAAGTATTTTGATGATTTTTTCATCTAGAAATGCAAAACTAATGAAAATTGTGTTTCAATTCTACTCGGTTTTGGATAGGTTTGTGATTGAATATGTCAATGTGATTCAACCTGAATTTAAGAGGCTTTATTTGTAAGACATTTGTGTGTTATAAAGTGCTTTTGGTTCAGTATAGGTGGATTCACCCTTCTTGTGAAGTTGAGATCAAGGAGGAGATTAGTTTGATCAAATCTATAGTAAGTTTGGATCTAGAAGATAAATCAAGCTCAAGATCACCTTAGATCTTGTTGAGAAATCAGAGGGTGATTCATCTCAGGTCCCAAAGAGAGTGGGATAGCTAGTAGTGATCATATTTTGTACAATCTATCTTGTTTCTTTGAATCTATCTCTTTATCATTGAAGATGACATCCATAAGTGCCTATCTTTTGGATTCTAGTGATAGATTGAACTCTTCAAATTATTCAATTTGGAAGTTAAGAATGGAATCCATCCTTATCATGTAATATTTGATGGATATTGTGAATGGAGAGGAAGATGAGCCAATCCATCCACAAGAAGCAACTAGATACAATAGAAGGTGCAAGCTTGCACTTCATTGTATTAAGATGAATGTTGCAAATGATTTTCTCAAAGAAGTAGAAGCATGTACCTCAGCCCAAGAGGCTTGGGAGACTCTTCAATAGATCTATGAGTCCAAGAATACCTCAAGGTTACTTTCCCTCAAGAACCAAGTTCTTCAATGCTTCCAAGCGAGGAGTGAGAGTGGACATCAATTTGTTTTGAGAGTAAAAGATTTGAACAAAAAGCTTACTTATGTTGGTGAACTTATTAAAGAGAGTGAGCTTGTGCAAATAGTTTTGAATGGCTTATGTAGTGATTCTACTAACCTTGTCCAAAACTATGCCATCATGGGAACCTTGCCTACAGTTGAAGACCTTCAAAGTGTGTTGATGGCCGAGGAGAGTAGGAAGGCTCATATCAAATCAAGGATGGAGAGGCTCTCCATCAATGATGGTGATGACAAGCCTTATTTTTGAAGAGCAAAGGCAAAGCAAAGACCAAGGGAGGAGCATTCAAAAGGGAGCACAAAAGATCTCCATGCACATCCTCATCATCACAAGTCAAGCCCAAGAAGGACAAATCTAAGATAAAGTGCTACTATTGTAGCAAGATGGGACATTATGCCTCAGAATGCTTCAAGAGGAACCAAGATCAAAGCCAAGACAACATTGGACAAGAGGAGGAAGAGAGCTATCACGAGGACTCACTCATGATGTCAACCTTTTCATCATCAAATGTCAAAGGCGAAGATCCTTGGTGGATAGATAGTGAGGCTAGCTCTCACATGTCAGGTAAAAGGGAGTATTTTTCTCAACTCACACCTTATGTAGGACCTATAAAGTCCATTTTTACAGCAAATAATCATGAATGTAAAGTTGAAGGTGTGGGATCCATTCTCTTATGCTTAGGATCCTCCAAGAAGATTAAGATAGATGGTGTTCTCTTCATTCCTAGCATCACTAAGAATCTGCTTAGTGTTGGCCAACTTTTAGATCATGGTTTCATTGTGGAGTTCTCTACTAATGTATGCAACATCAAGAAAAGTGGGATGATCATAGCAAGGGGAACAAGGTTTGGGAGGTTATTTAAGCTTGATGCTTTTGTAAATCCTAACCAAGTTGTGATGGTAGCCGAGGAGACCAAGATGACTGCATTTGACTTGTGGCACAAGAGGCTTGGTCACATCAACACCAAGTCCATGGAAGCTATGTGCAAGGAGGAGCTTGCTCTCAGACTTCCAAGATCTTTGGCAAAGGAGGAAAGGATATGTGAACCTTGTGCCTTGGCTAAGGCACACAAGTTACCTCTTTGAAGCTCAATCACAAAGACAAGTCATCCTCTCGAGTTGATCCACTCGAATGTGCATTTTGCTAGCACAAAGGGCAATTGTTACAATGTTTGTCACCTTTATAAATGACTACTCAAGGTATGGATGGGTATATCTACTTGTCTCTAAAAGCACATGTTTTTGAGAGTTTTGTAAAGTTCAAGACTTTTGTTGAGAAGCATCATAATCACAAGATCAAGTTCTTTAGAAGTGATAATGGAGGAGAATATATCTCCAATGAATTTAAAGACTTTTGTGATCAAGAAGAGATCAAGAAGGAGTTATCTTGCCCCTACACTCCTCAACAAAATGGGGTGGCCGAGAGGAGAAATAGGACACGATGTGAGTGTTCTAGAGCTCTAAGGTTAGATGCATGCCTACCTAAGTCTTTTTGGGGAGAAGCTGTCACATGTGCTAACTTCTTATGTAATAGAGTTCCATGTAGCTCTATAAATGGTAAAACATCTTATGAGTTATTGTATGGAGAAAAGCCTAATCTCAAAAGCTTGAAGGTGTTTGGATGCATTTGCTATGTACATGTCCCTTTGGACAAAAGAACCAAGGAGGATCCATCATCCATGAAGGGGATCATGGTAGGTTATGACAATGCAAGCAAAGGTTACAAAATCTACATTCCCTCGTCTCAAAAGGTGGTCATTTCTAGAGATATCATTTTTGATGAGACTAGAATGCATAAGCTTGAATATGATTCATCAAACCACTCTATTGGAAGAGAGGTACCCGAGATCAAGGAGGAGCTTGATCATGAGGAGGAGCTAGAACCAAGAACACCAAGCACACCAAGAAGATCCACAAGGTCAAGGATGGAGCCATTAAGGCTCACATACAAGGACAAGGGTAAGCAAGCCAAGGGAAGTACTTCTTCTTATCACTTCATCACATCTTTTGAAGAGCCTTCAAATGTTAGTGAAGCTTTAGAATCAAAGGAGTGGTTTCAAGCTATGTGTGATGAGTACAATGCATTGATGGAGAATGATTGATCTACCTTTGGATAGGAATGTAATTGGATGTAAGTGGGTTTTTAAGCTCAAGTTGAATCAAGATGGGAGTGTTTCTAAGCACAAGGCAAAGCTTGTAGCCAAGGGGCATGCTCAATCAAAGGGCATAGATTATGATGAGACCTTTGCATCCATGGCAAAGATGGTCACCATAAGACTCTCTCTCTCTCTCTCTCTCTCTCTCTCTCTCTCTCTCTCTCTCTCTCTCTCTCTCTCTCTCTCTCTCTCTCTCTCTCTCTCTCTCTCTCTCTCTCTCTCTCTCTCTCTCTCTCTCTCTCTCTCTCTCTCTCTCTCTCTCTACGTTGGGATAGAATAGCTTTGGGTAGGCGCTCGAGCCCTCAAAGCCTTTCTCAACCTAGGCATTCTCTCTCTCCCTCTCTCCACTCTCTTTCTCCTCTCTATCTCCTCTCCATCTCTCTTCTTGCTATGCAGGTGAAGGCGAGGTTGCCGCTCCCAACGACGGACCGCTATGCTACATCGACGACACAACAGTGGCGTCGTTGCCGGGGAGCACCACACACTTGCTTCGCCACATAGTTTTCTTAATTTCTTCCTCTCCCTCCCTCTTTTTTTATTTTCTCTCTCACCATTTATTTTCACCAAAAAATCGGATTTTAGGGGTAGAATAGTGTGAGTAGTGTTAGTTTTTGCCGTTTTTTTCGTGATTTTTTTGTTTGTTTCAACTGTAGGGAGAGATTGTGGGGTGGGAGGATCAGATCCAAGCACCCAATCCTTTCATTAATTTATAAAATCCATAAAAATCAGAATGTTTTTGGAGGGAAAAAGAGAGCCAAAATCCCATCAGATTTTGATTTCTCAAAAACCAGCAAGACCTAACCTTCGCATGACTGGCAACAGCTCTAGGGTACTGTCCTAGACCTGCATCGAAGCCTGTGAAGGTTACTTCCCAATAGATTTTGAAAAAACAAAGAAAAACCCATAAAAATTAAAAAATCCCTTGTAAAAATAAAAAAACATTTCAAAACTCAAAACTAACCTCCGCAGAGCTCTTTGAAGTTCCATCTCATTGAGACAAGGACACAGAAGTCTGTGAGAGTTAGATCCCAAAAAAAGTGCCCCTGTGAAGGTTCCCAAGAGCAAAAAGTGGCCTAGAACCTTCTCAGATAGCAAATTTTTGAGTTTCCTTGGGAAGTAACTCTTGCAGCTTGGTAAGCAAGTGGATCTAACTCAGATACAAGCACATACTAGCCTGCGAAGATTAGTTCCCAGAAAATTTCAAAATTTGGCCAAAAAACCCCAAAAAAATGCAGTTTTTTCAAGATTTTTTGAGTTTCCTATGAAAGTAACTCTCGCAGCTTGGTGAGCAGCTAAATTTGACTGAGATACAAGTGCATACTAGTTTGCAAGAGTTTGTTCCAAGAAAATCTTAAAATTTTGCCAAAAAAACCCCAAAAAAATGCACTTTTTTAAAGATTTTTTGAGTTTCCTTGAGAAGTAACTCTTGCAGCTTGGTGAGCAGCTAAATCTGACTGAGATACAAGTGCATACCAGTCTGCAAGGGTTTTTTCCCAGAAAATCTTAAAATTTTGCAAAAAAACCCCAAACAAATGCACTTTTTTCAAGATTTTTTAAGTTTCCTTGGGAAATAACTCTCGCAGCTTGGTGAGTAGCTGAATCTGACTGAGATACAAGTTCATACCAGTCTGCGAGGGTTTGTTCTCAGAAAATCTTAAAATTTTACAAAAAAATCCCAATATTTTTTGAGTTTCCTTGGGAAGTAACTCTCACAACTTGGTGAGTAGCTGAATCTAACTGAGATACAAGTGCATACTAGTCTGTAAGGGTTTGTTCTCAGAAAATCTTAAAATCTTGAAAAAAAAACCACAAGAAAATGCATTTTTTTCAATATTTTTTTGAGTTTCCTTGGGAAGTAACTCTTGCAGCTTGGTGAGCAACTGAATCTGACTGAGATACAAGTGCATACCAGTTTGTGAGGGTTTGTTTCCAAAAAATCTTTAAATTTTGCAAAAAAAAACCACAAAAAAAATCACTTTTTTAACGAATTTTTGAGTTTCATTGGGAAGTAGCTCTTGCAGATTGGTGAGCAGCTGAATCTGACTGAGATACAAGTGCATACTAGTCTGCGAGGGTTTGTTCTCAGAAAATTTTGAAATTTTACAAAAAGACCCCAAAAATGCACTTTTTCCATGATTTTTTGAAATCTGCTGAGAAGTAGCCTTTACGAAGGGTTTTTTTAGATAGATCTAACCAAGATCTGGCTGCTGTGAAATTTTTGTGAAGATCCAATGGTTAGATTTGGAAATATATAAGAAAAAGTGCAAAAAAGTGCCAAGAAATTGAGTTTTTTCAAGATCCTGACAAAGCTGCCCATCAAGAACTCTTGCAGAACTCACATTGTCTAGAAATGGTCCATATACAGCTACTGTAGGAAGGTTGAAGGTTAGATTCACTCGGATTTAAAGAAATCTCAAAAAAAAAAAAAAAAAAAACCACAAAGAACCAAGAAAAGGGGCTAAAATCACACTATTAGCCAACTGAAACTGATCAGATCTTGTCAAATCTAGGTTGCAGTCACAATATCCATCCAAGTGAATGAACCTCAGATCAAGTTGATTAGTACCAAGAAAAATCAGTTTCCACCACCAACCATTCATCACTCTTCTGTCCATCTCCATATTCTGTTGACAGTGTAACTTTCATTGCGGTTATCTGTTAAATCCATTTCTGTTTCTGTTCACATCCATACGGATCTCTCTTTTCTTGATTCTTTTCTCCTCTTCTTTTTCTTCCACTTCAAAAAAATAAAATAAAATTGGAACATCAGAGTCATTGAGCAAACCTTGAAGCAATTCACCAACCAGCTACTTTGCGACATTCTAGTGCTGAACTATGGAGACCGCCCTTGTAGGATTATCGAAATTAAAAAAGTTCCATGCTGAAACAATCCGAGACTACACCTATCGGATCTATCATCTACTGAAGGATTGTGATCCCCTGATTCTCCAACAGATCATCATGGCAAAATACTATGTCGGACTGCCCAAAAGGATCAGATCTGGTATGGAACAGATCAAGTGCAACGGAAGACCAAGAACCTTGCAGTTCAAGCTGTCAGCAAGCTTATGCTGACTCTATTAAGTTTCTTGAAAAGGACGAATGTACCTTCTACTTTGGAGATCATCCAAGTACCAGGTGTCCAATCAAGAATCCGTGTTTGTTAAAAGGACAAAATACAGAGCAACAGGCTTGTCGACAGCAAGATCCAGCGGTTCAACGGTTAGAAGCAGAATCAGGCCAACAAGGAGCTCACCAAAAGGATGGATGTCAGATTGATCCATCTAAATCACGAGTTTCTTCAACAAACAATGGTAAGGTAGAAGTTTTGGTTATATCCTCTTGCATGTCACCGAATTCAATGGAGGACCATAATAGCCTACTAGTCTACTTTGTGGAAGATCATAAGGGAAATCTATTAACAATGTATGCCTATCAACTTAGAGGCGATGGTGTATTGCATTCGGTAAGATGTTATGGATGCGGAGGGAAACACCGCCGTGCTGAATGTCCACATCGAGGGGATCCATCACATTTGATCCCTCGTGTTCACAATGCGGAGCTAATCATCCATGCCGAGATTGCCCGATGAGAAATTCACAAATAGCCAGGAGGCATTTGGCCTATGTAGACCGACATGCACTTGGGGTTACCCTTCCACCTCGAACGTACTACAAAAGAAAAATCTTAGTGCCACCGGGTTATGAAATGAGTGACGAAGAGGACAATCTGGCAAAAGTCCCAAAGTACGCAAAGATACCCTCGGACAAACAAGTAAAACCATCACAGAAGAAAGAGATGGTAGAATCCATCACACCAACGGTAACTGAGGAAGTCAAGAAATTGGCATCCGACGAAGTCCAACAGATTTTACCAAGTCTCTTGGCGCAATCACTACAAAGAATTCTTAGTGATGAATTACAAAGGAGACTAGCGTCAACATAGCAACTTGAAGGCAATTCAACACAAGATCCAAGGAACAGTGCCATCATGCAGCCTTCAACGGGGAAGTGCAATGACCAAGAGAAGACTAAAGTTGAGGATTGCCCCTCAACGAGCAAGATTCAACCAAAGTCTAATTGTTCCACAATTCAACAGACCCCCAAATCAATGCCAATTCGGGGTATATCCATTCTTCAAAGGCCAAATCCAAAAAATCCAAGCCCAAAACGGCCAATTGTACAGCAAGAACCAGCACCTACAACGACAAAGCCTTGTCTTAAATCTATGATATTGACTGTTGAGGAAAGTCGTCAAGTTGATGCATACTTCGAATACCTGGACAGACAAGAGCATCAAGCAAACACGTCATATCCATATTATGATTTGGGGGAGTCCATGACATTGGGACCAGTTGCGCCGATCTATGAGGATCCATTATATCAGCAAGATTTATCTTGGGATCCTCCGATGGCATATCTCGACTACCCAATTGTCAATGAACAAGGTTATCCGGAATGGCCACCTGAACCTTATGGGTATTATTGAAAATCTGGCAAGTCCAAGTTCTTGCTTGATCGCCATCATCCAATAAAGCCTTAGGTTTTACGCAAGCGAATTTAATCCACGCTTTTCCTGAAGCACCCATGTCCCAACAATAAAAGAGCCAACAACAGCGCCCCTTCACGACAGTTGCAGCTTAGTGCCAAGGGACCGACACTACTTTGGGCCGTGGACCCTGTTGTCGGTATTTCTTACACAATAATAAACAAGTGGGTCCCACCACTTAAAATATTGTTGGCCAGCCTTACCTAGTGGGCCCCGCCACAGTACATTGTAAGTAGGGTAATAAGTGCGAGGGCACTGGCATCCTGTGCGTGTAAGCCCAACCCAATGAGCACAAGTAGCAAGTTGTAATTCCTAGGAATAAGAGGCTAGGGGCTTAAAATTCTAAAATGACATTAGAGGCCCTAAGTCAAGTTGCAAATAAAAAAGCTAAAAGGGCCCAACTTAAAACTCACATGAATCATGTGAGTGCCCTTGTGCTTTCTTAGCACCAATAGATTTAAGTTGTGTTTATTTTAAAAGCTTGGATTAGAATCCTTGCCCCAATGAAGTGGCCAATGAGAGTGAAGGAGACTCACCTCTAAAATCTATAAGAGGGAGCCATTTCCTTTGTATTGTATCATCTTCCATTCTCATTCTAATAAAATTCTCTTGGTTTTTCCATCTCCATCTCTCTCTCTCTCTCTCTCTCTCTCTCTCTCTCTCTCTCTCTCTCTCTCTCTCTCTCTCTCTCTCTCTCTCTCTCTCTCTCTCTCTCTCTACGTTGGGATAGAATAGCTTTGGGTAGGTGCTCGAGCCCCCCAAGCCTTTCTCAACCTAGGCATTCTCTCTCTCCCTCTCTCCACTCTCTTTCTTCTCTCTCTCTCCTCTCCATCTCTCTTCTTGCTATGCCAGTGAAGGTGAGGTTGCCGCTCCCAGTGACGGACCCCTATGCTACATCGATGACACAACACATTCTCTGCTCCAGAGTTGTGTAGAGATAGAAACAGATCCTTCATCTTTCTCATGGACGAGGTGAGGTCTTTTCCATCCCATTGTAGATTTGTCAGCTGATCTTCCACCATCATGATCTGACCTCTTGATTTCGTCTGAAATCTTGTGAGCAGTGCATGCCACATCTCCTTAGCTTTGGAGAGTGTAGCCAGGTCAAGTGTAAGGCTATCTTCGATGGAAGATGATAGCAAGTGAATCCAAGATCTAGTCAATCTAGCATCATAGAGACGACGTTAGTTGTCACACGTAGGTTTGTTCCCATGAGAGCGATAGTTTAGTTCAGATTTCAACATGAATGGAAAATCTAAATCTAACTCTACATCCATTAACCCTACTCATTAACACTACGATCCACAACAAAGATAGCTTACTCTCTCTCTCTCTCTCTCTCTCATAAAAAGTATAATAACACTCAATCCCAATAACATTCAGATCCCATAATTAGCAAAATCCAAAGAAAGCATGAGAGCTGGAGAAGGAAAGAAGAAGAGCAAGGACAGTTATCAATCCATTTCTAAAGAGAACCAATCTGCTTTATTGAAATGAGAAAATGATCATGAGGAGCATCTCGAGTTGGTCCGTTCTTATAGTAGAGAGGAGGACCCTGGCCTCTGAATCCTATTGGTCCAGTCTTGCCTCTCTTTTTATTCAAGTTTAAAAAAGTGTGAGAACCATCAAAATTGGAGGGAAATCCAACTTTATTCACTAACTTGACATTTAGGCCCTGCGACATTAAAAGTCCTGCAAAAAGGCCTAAAGTCCTTTTATTGACTTTTAACTAATCAATCAAATAACTATGTGATCATCGGGTTGGACTTACACACGCAGGGTGCCGAATCCCTCTCACTTATTAACTAGGGTTAGGGTTGCCTTGGGATCCGCAAACCCTCCAACAGTATCCCCCACCAAAATTGGTGGTGGTCCCATGACACCTACAATATGCAGTTATTGGAGACTTTTATTGACTTTGCGTCGAATCTTGATTAAATGGTACTGCACCTTCTCCATAAAGTCGAGGCGTGCAGTATTAAAATCCAAATTGTGTGGCAGAAAACAACGGTGGGCTGCGGCAATCCACTTGGAGGTTGTCCATGATGTGAAGCGTGATTCCCAGGAGCCTCCCATCATTGCCACACGAAAATATAAACGAGCAACCGGCAGCTGATCTTTGATTTGCTCTGAGGCCATCGGCTTATTTGGATCGAATGCCAGAGGAGGGAGACAATCATCCCATCTGGTTGCCACTGACGCCAACAGAGTTGGATCTTTAGCAAACATTGTCGATTGTCGCACCGTTGGATCTGGAGAGTGGACATATTCTCTCTGATAGGCTTGTAAGGCATAGTGGTTGAAGCTTCTCCTTTGAATTTGTCAAAGCGGCCTTGAAATCCCTGAAGGGCCAGTTTGTATGTCTCCCCTTTCTTGAACAAATATGCAATCTCCGTCAGTGTGAGCGGATGATCTGGTATTTGTGTTTGAAGATACGCATCACGTTCAAGGGTGGTCGCATCCAATTCACCTTGAAGCTGCATGCGATCTTGTTCGGCCATCTGTAATTGACCCTTCAGCAGCTGCACCTGTTGCTTTGCATCCTGCACGGTCTTATCCACCTGATCCTATGCGGTTGTCAGGGCATTTTGAGGGAGCTGATGTAGTCTTCCAAGCGATCAGCTTGTTGCTGGGCCAACTTCTTTTCGGCTTCAGCCTTGTCTTCATGTTGTTTGACAATCTTTAACTCTCGATCCAGCTGGACAATTTTCTGGCTGATCAGAATGTTTTCGGACCCCATCTCAGAGATTCTTTGCTCCATTTTCTTCTTCTTATCCAGCATAGACTAGATCACTTGTGCAAGGCTTGAAACCAAACCTAGAGCATCACCAGAATCGACGGTCGTGGAGGCAGCATCAGTAGGAGGACCTGGTGGTACTGTCCTTGGTAGGCGTGGAATAGGTGCCATTAGTTCTTCTTCTTAAAAAATGTCCTCCTCTTCAAATCCCTCAGGCACTGTGGCATTGAACTGTTTCGGTGATTTCATAGCCTTGTCGACCTGAAGTGTGGCTGGGCTATCTTTTGTGTGAGGTTGCTGGCTGACATCTTCAACACCAACAGTAGATTCATGGATATGTCCGAATCCTCTTCCATGGAATTGGAGTTCAAAGGGCGCTGGGCTCTGGGGCATTTCCAAAATTTTGGTGGCCCCAAGGGGGTCGGAATCATCGAACATATCCATAAAGAACTGTGTGTTTGGTGAAGTGGCTTTGTTGTGTGGGGGTGAGGCGGCCTGGGCAACTATGATGGGAATGGTAGGCCCAATGGTCACAGACTGTTCTTGAATGGAAGCAGAGGCGAGGGAGCATCAGAGGCTAGGGGATTGGGAAGTCCAGTGAGATCAGCATCAGGGGGTGGAAGCGCAGCTGACGAGGTATGCCTAGTGTGACGTCGTGACACGGAAGGCGAGTCAGGAATAACAATCTCGCTGCGTGGACGACGACAACTATGAGAACTCGAGGCCTGGTGAGATGACTTTGCCGATGCTTCTTCGTAGACCGAAAGCATGGAATCCAGGTGGAAGCCATGGATTCTGTTTTCTAAGTGAGAAGCGGCTAAAAGGGACAATAAAGATCCAGCAACAAACTGTTGCTTAGTATTGGCCTTAATAGCTCGTTTGAGCTCACCAGAAACAGTCTTGAACCAATTACATGGTTCAAGAGGGGCTTTGGCCAACTTGGTGTGCGACTCCACTATCCTATGGAGGATCTGTGATGTGATGTGGTCTCTCCTGAGGTTGCCAACCATCGGGAAGTTGTTCAGTAGCTGGGCAGCAGCGTGGATTGAAGGCTCAATGATGGCTTCCAGAAGGTAGCCGTCATTGGTCCAGTGTAGATTGTTGGTGAGGTCAATATATGGCCTGATGGCCTGTTTGGCGTGCTTGTGATTGGGTGAGGCCTACGTGCCGGATGCTATACCTATAGCTACAAGGGCGGCCTCAGTGACGCCCACCTTGTGTGTGGCTCCCTAGAAAGTGATATAAAGTTTAGATTTCTCTTCCTTCCATGTACTGAAGGCAAGAGTGATAAATTCCATATTGATGCGACCAAAAAAGGCTCTCTCATGAATACCCATTGCAGTGAGCAGAGGCTCCACAAGGGTCATCCACTGAGTGACCATGCTTGTGCTAGGAAGGATCATGATGTCCGTTGCAGATGGGACATCACGATGGATAGTATAGCGTGGAGACTGGGAAGTATCGGTAGAAGACATGATGATCAGAAAGGAAATATAAAACGTGTAAAAGTATCTCAGAAAGCAGTGCAGGAATTTTGGAAGGCTTTGGTCGCGGTAAAAATTTTGCAAGAGCTTTGCTAGCACGTGAGGAATGAATCGAATTCAGTCAACTTGTAGGTGAATTTGGTGGGTCCATTACACTGAATACTAGTTTGGCTGATCAATTCTGAACAAAAATTTGCAAGCATGTACAGTACTGTGATAATAGGGTATAAAAATCTCGACGAAGGTTTCTGGGGATCTAAACCTATCAGGCGAACGTTTTTCAGGCCTAGCGAAGGATGAACCTTCGCCCAGGAGGGTCCTTCATCCAGGTACTGTCATAAATGTATTTTTCCAAGACCTGAACCTATGGACAACCTAATTTTGACATTTTAAGATCATCTAACAGGTCGGCGAAGGTTAATAATGAGGTTAAGATGCTCGGCAAAGGTTCCCAAAATGGCATATCATTGATCCTTCGGTAAACTAAAAAACTGGGATTTTTCTGGACAAGAACCTTCGCCACCTCAAATTAGATAAATCTAGAGTGGATGTACAGTTTGAGAGCTCAACGAAGGTTTCTGGTAATGAATAGGCTGAATCTGACCAAAACTGTGATTTTCTAAGTCTTTTTCCATCAAAAAATTATTGTGCTTCCTTTTCCTATGCTGATGACTTTGTAACTTTTGCTCATCGGTCTTTTGTCAATTTAATAAATTTTCTTATTTAACTGTCTTTTTTCAGGAAACTCAACAAATTAAGTACTGAAAAACAAAAAATTGAAAAACAAATAAAATTAAAAAACCATTGAGATCAGACTTGCTGAACTGGCAGAGCAGGCTGCCAAAACTTGCGTAAGCGGTTGCCATTCACCGGAGTATCAAATTGTTTTCCATCCAAGTGCTCAAGAATTACTGCGCCATAGTTCAAGATTTCCTTCACTTTATACGGGCCTTCCCAGGTAAACTTCAACTTGCCCTTGATCAGCTTGGTTTTATACATTAATGCAAGATCTCCTGCTTTCAAATCTTTTTTGTGCAATCGACAATCGTGCCATGTCTTGCGACGGGCTTTCTTTGCTGCTAAGGCACGAACTGCCATCAATCGGGTTTCACATAATTTGTGCAACGCTTCATGACGGAGTTGTAAAGACGTATCATCATTTAATCGTTCTGTGGCCGCTATGCGTAAAGATGGGATTAAAAATTCAATCGGCATGACAACATCTTGACCATAAATCAATTGAAAAGGTGTTTGATTTGTACTATTTTTGTGAGCGGTTCTGAATGCCCATAATACTGCATACAACTTATGTTCCCAATCAGACCGACTCGCTTCAACTGTCTTTTTCATAATGGTGTAGAGAATCTTATTGGAAGATTCAGCTTGGCCATTCCCTCTGGGATAGTAGGGAGTACTAAATCTGTGTATAACAAAAAAATCTTCCAGTAAACACTTTATTGTTTGATTAACAAAGTGTGTACCTCGGTCACTGACAATCTCGATTGGACATCCAAATCTGATTATAATATTTTTATATAGAAACTTGGCCGTAGATTTCGCATCAGCAACTTTGAAAGCTTTGGCTTCAACCCACTTGGTCATGTAACTAGTTGCTACGATAATGTATCGGGCCTGAACTCCTTGCGCGGCAGGGTGAATAGGTCCAACATAATCCAGTCCCCATTTTTCAAACGGTGCTTGCGATAAAACCGGATGCAAGGGTTCATAGTTCTGTCAAGTAGGCCGTCGTGCTCGCTGGCAAACATCACATGTCTGAATAAAATTCTCTGTGTCCTTGTGAAGCGTAGGCCACCAACAACTTGATTGTAAAATTTTGCGAACAATAATATCTGTAGAGAAGTGTCCTCCACTCATGCCATCATGTGAAAACATGATTAAATATGGTACTTCACACCTTCGTAAAATATTATCTGATCCACGATGATACAATTGTCCTGCAATTAATTGATAAGGTTGAGCCTTATGAATCAATTGTCTCTTCTGTACTTTTGTCAGGGAGTCATTTGGTTGTCCTAGCATTAGGTACTCAACAATATCTGCTGCCCACTCAGGTACTGCTTCAACATAGAATAACGCAGCATCTGGCAGTTCATCATCCACTTCAGTGTTAACTGGTGTGGATTCGATTCGCGAAACGTGATCGGCTAGATAATGTTGTTTTCCCTTTTGAACTACAATTCGAAAGTCAAATTCAGTCAATAACAATAACCACCTTGCAATACATCCAGTATTGCACGTCTTGTTACCAAGTAAAGTAACGGTTGATGATCCGTATAAAATGCAAAGTGCGTTTCCATGAGGTAGTGACGAAATTTTCGAACAAAAAAAATCATGGCCAATGCCTCACGTTTTGTAGTTGAATAATTCTTTTCTGGATCTGTAGGCTGTCTGCTTGCAAATCATATAGGATAATCCTTCTTATAGTCACCTGGCTGCGTCAAAACTGATCCAATGGCATATTTTGAAGCATCCGTATGAACATGAAATTCTATCGTCCAATCTGGAGAACGCAGTATTGGTGCTGAAGTTAATGTTTTTTTTAATTTTTCAAAGTCTTCTAACGCTTCTACTGTCCAAATAGGAACAAAAGCCAGTTTGTATATAGGTCGTGCTAAATCTGCAAAGAAGATAATAAAGATTCGATAGTAGTTTGCATGACCCATAAACACATAAACTCCACGAATTGTTGCTGGCGGTGGCAATTCCACAATAACTTTGATCCATATCTGACATTTTTTTGGATTAAGAGAAATATGATATTTGCGACATCTTTCAAATACTTTTTTCAATCGATCCAGGTGGTCTGTATCTATACTATGAACTCCCAAGTCGTCCAAGTAAATTTCAAGGAATTTCTACAGATAATCTTTAAAAGCAAATTGCATTACTCTTTGGATGAACTTGGTGCATTACAGAGTCCAAACGACATTACTTTGTAAGCATAGGTTCCCCATTCTGTTGCAAAAGCGGTTTTGTGGGCGATCAGTAGGTGCGATATGAACCTGGTTTTAACCACCAAATCCATCCAGAAAACTATAAGCTTCCGCTCCAGCAAGGCGATCCAAAATGCTTTCAGTAAAAGGTAACAGAAAGTGATCCTTCCGCGTCACTTTGTTGAACGCTTTGAGGTTCACACAGATCCTCAATTTTTCATTTTTCTTAGGAACAATGACAATCTCATAAATAAAATCGGCATCAAGCAATCTATGAAGTTCTTTCTTTATCAGATCCGCTACATTAGAATTACAGCGATAGAACTTTGTAACCTTTGGAACTGCATCAGGTACTAAAGGTATGGTATGTTCAATCACTAATGTCAGAATACTCTTCAAATTTTGCTAAGTCCATGCAAAGCAATCTTGATACTTAATAAGTAACAAGCGGAGTACCTGATATTGTTCAAGAGTAAGTTGTGATCCAACTTATACAATCTCTTTCGGTTCTCTTGGCTCGGCAAGATTCATTGGCTACGTCTTAGCTGGGCCATCGTAAACTTCTTTAGATTCTGACATGTTTTCTTCAGGTTCACGATGTGCTTTAGGTAACATGATAACCACATCATCCAGTGTATAATGTTTAAAATTCTCGGGCATATCATGCTGGACTACGTTTGCTTGTTCTTTTTCGAAAGGACTTGTCTTGGATCTTCGTTTAGCCTTCTTAGCAGGAATTGATCGTGGAGGTGATGACTTTCGAGATGATAAATCTTTCTTCAAAGGTAAAGACTTCCTAGATGATGATGTCTTACTAAAAATTTGACTTGAAGGATCATCCTCGACTTTTCCTTTGCCTTTATCCAATAAAAGTGGCACTTCCTTTGAATCAATCTTCTGAGGGGAGTTTTCCCATTTCAGGACCGTATTATAATGTTGCTTAGCTTGTTTCTTTGTCATCAATCCTGTGATCCTGTCTTCCTTCAATATAATTGCTTTGGACGGTTTGATTGTTGGTTCATCAGGAACATTACGCACTTTGAATCTGGTCGGATCCATATGATTTAGAATCTGCTCATCCGTAAGTTCTGCATTGCCATCATAAGTCAAGGCATGACTCACATAAATGAGTTCATCCTCAATCGGATCTGGTATAAGTTCCGTTGATATCCAGGCTACATTCAACACATTTAGTGGAAATGTGATTGGTGTATCCAAAGTTCGATCTAATAAGGAAATCTCGCTCAAATCTGATTGATTATCTTGTTGACACATATATCTTGCTATACAGTCAATCGTTGCAAGAGCTTCATTCCAATTGACCGTATCTGTTTGAGGATCATAATGAGCTCCCAATTTTTTCTCTGGTCGATCACAAGTGTGATCCGTTGTTGATGAGGCGTCATCCGCTTTTTGAACCACTGGCTTGATAGTCCAAGTCGTAGGATCAATTTTAATTGCACGTTCACGGTTTTTAAAAGTGATTTTGCCGGTACCCTAGTTATGAATTACTTGCGCAACTCGTAACCATGGACGTCCTAAGAGAACTCGGTAGACATTTGGTGCTTCTGGTAAGTCCATCACGACAAAAGTAATGACGAAGTGTACTCCTGCAATCCTGACAGGTATATCTTCCACCATTCCTCGTGGACGAATCGTCGTTTGATCAGCTAGCTTAATAGCAAAAGTAGCAGGCCTAATCTTTGTAAGGCCCCATTTTGTACATAGCTTTGTAGTTTCAGGTTAACTCCTGAACTGCCGTCTATCATGGCTGCTTGTTTAGAAAATTGTCTATGTTGTATCGGTAGAGTGATATTCTTTTGTTCACTTTCCCAAGAGGCTCCGACATGGAGTACAAAAAAGAGGCTTCTGATGGTCTTCTGATTCTTCTTGAGCTAACTTTTGCGCTAAGACATCTTTTGCTTTTGGCACCAACTTTAGGAACTCTCCCAATGAAATATTGATCTTAGTAGACAAAATGTTCATGAGTAGTTCTGTTTGCGGTGCTTCTGGTTCAGTCATCTTGAAGGGTTCTTCAAGATGATGTAACTGATCATTCATATCCGTACGTAAATTTCTTGAAGGCTGCAATGGTAAAGACCGAACTTTAGCTGTCGATTTAGCAACTTTAAGCTCCTCTTCTTCTTGCAGATGTTTAATCCACTGCCTCATATTCTGATATTTTCGTTTTTCTGCATTAAGATTTGGATAGACTCCCGATGCTGTTGGTGTATCTATCAATGGTATAGAATCAGCAGGTACTGGATCCACTATTGGTTCTTTTTGCTTCTGTGCTCTGGTGACCACCATCAAGGGTGCACTTGGTTTATTCTGAGCTACTGGTCTTTGCTTGATTGTTATCAAATTTACAGGTGCTATAGCTGGTGGTGGCTTCGGTCTTGTTGGACAGTCTTTATAGCAATGCCCATAACCACAGTCATGACAGAATGGTACAATTTTTTTTTTATTTGGACATTCTGCAACTCTGTGATTTTCTCCACATGCAAAGCATCCAAGTGGTGCTCTGGTCCAATTTCTAGAAGCTTGTTGTTGTAGCAGCATAAATGGCATACTGTTCTGAAGATCCACCTTCCTGATCATTACCATAGTTCCATTGCTCAGCACTTCCGTAAGGTTCTGGTTCCATCAAATTGGCAGGAGGAGCGAAGTGCTTTGGTGGGACAGGTAAAGCTAAACGTTCCGGGTATCCAAGAGCAGATTGTCGCGGCCTTACTGTTGTATTACCTCCATACTGTGGTTTTCGATATTCCATCTGGGCATACTATTGTTGAATTATCCGAGGGTTGAAGTTGCAAAAAACAGTCTCATGATCAGGTGAATTACACAGATGACAAACATTGAGTTCCATTCATTTTTTCAATTGAGGACACTCGTTCACTGCATGTGATTTTCTGTACAAATAGAACGCCAGACATTTTCCCTGGTAGGAAAAGTCTTTGCAAGCTTTTCAGCTTCCTTGTTTGCTTCCCCGTGGAAATTTTCCAATGCGTTGATCTTCTCATCAAATTGTAACTGCAACTTTTCCATTTGTTTCTGCTGGTTCTTTCCAAGTTTCTCGAACTTACTGAGTATCATTTCTGCAGTAGCATTGGCATTCATTGATGCAATAGTGGTGGATGTCATAGTACTCTGCCCTGCTGTATAAGACAACATATTGATATTTGGCTCCTCATCTGAATCTTCATCCTCCTCCCGAATTGCATCGTCCATAGCATTTTGCAAGAGTGCATACTCATTATGGCGTTTCAACTCATGTTTGATCCATTTAGATAGACCTTACAAAAACCACATAATCATGGCATTTTCGTTAATCAGCTCAGGTTCGCATTCAAATCTAAGACGTTTCACCCATTCAATGTAATCTCAAACCATTTCCCGCTTTCCCATTTTAATTTTACTTAAAAGTAGGAAAGGGTCTTCCATAAACTTTCGCGGTTTGAACAGTGTGATAAGGGCTCGCTTAATAACCTCCCAATCTGTACGTTCAGTTTCATCTTGGTTATAGTACCAATCTTGTGCTGCACCTATTAAGGCCATATGAAACAACTTAAGTTTATCTTGAGGATAAATCTCACCATAGACTTCATAGGATTCAGCATAGATCTAAAGAACTCTAACTGGATTTGTTAATCCATTATATTTGGGTAGATCCAAACAGGGTGCTCTTCTAACAATAATTGGATTGACTTCTTGGGATCAAGAGTAATACTAGTAATTTTGCAAAAAAGTGACTTTTTTTTGGCAAAAATATGGCAATATGACAACTGATCCTCTGAAACCC
This sequence comes from Diphasiastrum complanatum, assembly GCA_029204225.1. Lineage (NCBI taxonomy): Eukaryota > Viridiplantae > Streptophyta > Lycopodiopsida > Lycopodiales > Lycopodiaceae > Diphasiastrum > Diphasiastrum complanatum. The sequence continues at coordinate 41,333 of MU833115.1, read as the reverse complement.
TTTCTATTTTTGGTATTATTCTTCACCGATATGGCATTAAATAGATCTGAATCACACCTGTGCACAATGAATCGGGCGAAGGTTCTTATTCTGTATTTTTAGGGTTTTGATGATTTTTTGGTGTTTTTTGACAGTTTTTCTGATGTTTCTAGAAATCTGCTAGGAATTAATCTTTGCCCTTCAAATTGAAGGTTATGTGAACAAAACCAAAGGTGTTTGCAGCTCGGTGAAGGTTTCTTGAAAGAATAAAAAGTTCTAAGCTCTGATGACGCTTTTTGTCTCTTTTTGACCAAATCTGACAGATTTGATCGATTTTTGTTATTTTCTCTGATATCTCAGATCCAAATGGATCTTAGGATTGGTGATTTGAATAGCTTTCCCTGTTTTAACAACTAGATTAGATTTCAAACAAGGAAATCCACTCAAATCAAGCAAAGTCAATCCCAAACTAACCCTAAAATGCAGATCTAACACTATTCATGCCATGACAAGATGCCTAATGCAAGCTAACCATTCAACAATCATGCTGCAAACTGAAAAATTGGCGTAGCTCCCTGGCAATGGCGCCAAAATTGTAGTGGGTTTCTTTCCTTGCCTAAATTGAATCCAAGATCTAGTCAATCTAGCATCATAGAGACGGAGTTAGTTGTCACGCGTAGGTTCGTTCCCATGAGAGCGATAGTTTAGTTCAGATTTCAGCATGAATGGAAGATCTAAATCTAACTCTACGTCCATTAACCCTACTCATTAACACTAAGATCCATTAACACTACGATCCACAACAAAGATAGCTTACTCTTTCTCTCTCTCTCTCTCTCTCTCTCTCTCTCTCTCTCTCTCTCTCTCTCTCTCTCTCTCTCTCTCTCTCTCTCTCTCTCTCTCTCTCTTTCTCTCTCATAAAAACTATAATAACACTCAAATCCATTAACACTACAATCCACAACAAAGATAGCTTACTCTTTCTCTCTCTCTCTCTCTCTCTCTCTCTCTCTTTCTCTTTCATAAAAAGTATAATAACACTCAATCCCAATAACATTCAGATCCAATAATTAGCAAAATCCAAAGAAAGCATGAGAGCTGGAGAAGGAAAGAAGAAGAGCAAGGACATTTATCAATCCATTTTTGAAGAGAACCAATCTGCTTTATTGAAATGAGAAAATGATCATGAGGAGCAACTCGAGTTGGTCCCTTCTTATAGTAGAGAGGAGGACCCTGACCTCTGAATCCTATTGGTCCAGTCTTGCCTCTCTTTTTATTCAAATTTAAAAAAGTGTGAGAACCATCAAAATTGGAGGGAAACCCAGCTTTATTCACTAACTTGACATTTAGGTCCTACGACATTAAAAGTCTCGCAAAAAGGCCTAAAGTCCTTTTATTGACTTTTAACTAATCAATCAAATAACTATGTGATCATCGGGTTGGACTTACACATGCAGGGTGCCAAATCCCTCTCACTTATTAACTAGGGTTAGGGTTGTCTTGGGATCCGCAAACCTTCCAACAGCAAGGCTACTGCCTTGTCGTTTTTCTCCCTCCATTCACGTAGCTCCTTGCCTGTTGTCATAGGCATTTCTTCAGTGCCATCCACCCAGGGGAAGAGTCCTTCGGCCTTGAGTATTTAAGATGTCTTAACTTTTCAGGCTCAAAAGTTAGATTCTGAAGAATCAAGTATAGTGCAGATCTTGCTCTGCATGCTGCTGATCGAAGCCATTGCTTCTTGAAGTCTGTTTCTTTGTTGATGGTTGTCTGTCTGAATGCTTAGCCTCCTGGATCTACTAGCTTCTTGGCTATGTCAGAATATAACAGGATAACCTATTTGATACCACTTTAGAGTTTTGTCAACAGCGGAGAGCGGTCCTGTAGAAGATGTGGCCTGTCGTGCACGCATGTGGGCCGCGTGCGGGAGCCCATCCCCACCGCCTAGCCACCCGCCATCATTTCCCTTTGACCCCAAAAGGACTGGTACTAGGGGATAGAGGATATACAGAAGCCCCAACTTATATATGGGAGAGTTCAAGGCAAGCAGTTACTTATGGGATATTGAGAATTCTCAAGGCCTTCACTAGGTGCTCAAGCCCACGACACTTTCCTGTGCGTGGCTTGCAACTAAACATCCTCCTTGGCTACTATCACAAATACTTTAGGATCAACAAAAGTATCAAGCTTAAACAACCTCCCAAACCTTGTTCCTCTTGCTATGATCTTCCCATTATTCTTGATGTTGCATACATCAGTAAAGAACTCCACAATGAAACTGTGATCTAAAAGTTGGCCAACACTAACCAAATTCTTAGTGATGCTAGGAATGAAGAGAATACCATCTATCTTAGTCTTCTTGGAAGATCCTAAGCATAAGAGAATGTATCCCACATTTTAAACTTTACATTCATGATCATTTGCTATAAAAATGGGCTTTATAGGTCCTATGTAAGGTGTGAGCTGAGATAAATACTCCCTTTTACTTGACATGTGGGAGCTAGCCCCACTATATATCCACCAAGGATCTTCACCTTTGACACTTGATGATGAAAAGATTGACATCATGAATGAGTCCTCATGAGAACTCTCTTCTTCCTCTTGTCCAATGTTGGCTTGGCTTTGTGCTTTCTTCCTCTTGCAGCATTCCGAGGCATAGTGCCCCATCTTGCCAAAATAGTATTTGTCCTTCTTGAGCTTGACTTGTGATGATGATGTAGATCCTCCTTGATCTCCATCATTTTCCTGCTCCTTTTTGAATGCTCCTCCCTTGCTCTTTGCTTTGTCTTTGTTTTTGAAAAACAAGGCTTTTTCATCACCATCATTAATGGAGACCCTCTCCACCCTTGATGTGAGCCTTCCTACTCTCCTCGACCATACTTAAGCCATTTAAAACTACTTAAAAAATCTCACCCTCCGTAATAGGTTACCAATATAAGCAAGCTTCTTGTTCAAATCTTTCACTCTCAAAACAAATTCCCTTGGAAGCATTGAAGAACTTGATTCTTGAGGGAAAGTAATATTGAGGTATGATTAGACTCATAGATCTTTTGAAGAGTCTCCCAAGCCCCTTGGGCTGAGGTACATGTTCCTACTTCCTTGAGAAAATTATTTGCAACATTCATTTTACTACAATGGAATGCAATCTCACAACTCTTCTTGCATTTAGTTGCCTCTTGTTGATGGATTGGTTCATCTTCCTCTCCATTCACAATATCCATCAAATCTTGCATAACAAGGATGGATTCCATTCTTAACTTCCAAATTGAATAATTGGAAGAGTTCAATCTATCATTAGAATCCAAAAGATAGGCACTCATGGATGCCATCTTCAATGATGGGGAGATGGATTCAATGAAACAAGATAGATTCTACAAGATATGATCACAACTAGCTATTCCACTCTTTTAGGGACCTGAGAACAATCACACTTTGATTTCTCAACAAGATCTTGAGCTTCCTTGAATATTGATGATCGACGACATCTTCTATTTCTGAATAACCTCTAGATAGCGGCTTGATGATGGATGTATGAAGAATGCTGAGAGGGATGCGAAGATACCATAGTATCAACTTTAATTCCGTATGCTCTGATACCACTATATCAGATCTAATTTCATAAGCTTTGATATCACTGTAGGAAAAATAGTAATTTTTCTTCCACAGAGAACACGATGCAAGTTCGAATAAATTGAATATGCGTGCAAAAACTATATGCGGAAGTATGAGACTATATGCGGAAGTATGAGACAACTTAAGACAATTTAGACAATAAGAAACTATTGATCAAAAACAAATTTTTATAACTCTAAATTTGATTCATCAATATACATCTCTTGCTGTTTTATCTCGCTGTTGTGTCTCTCATTGAGTGAGTTTTGTTACAACAACTAGTGCACATGTATTTATATTGCTACAGGACAGCTCCGTTGGCCTTTTTTCTACAGATCTTTTGGCATTTTAATGCTGCAACAGTAAATATCTAATTGTTTACAACGGTCGATATTCAAATAGATGCTCTGTTTCCAGACTCGAATAAAATCTATTCGCGAATAATTTGTGATTATTCGTGACAGTTCATCTCTTTGTCACAGCTTCGTATTTCGCAAATTGTTCGCGACACTTGTCTCTTTGCGACATTTTCGTCTTTCGTGAATTGTTCGCGACAGATGACAATCCTTGAGCTTGAAGACGAAATCTAGAATATTTCGCGAACTGTTCGAGATAGTTTCACGACAAGTGAGCTTGAAGAACAATCCAGAAGATTTTGCGAATTGTTCGCGACAATTTTGCGACATCTGAGGCTTGAACAAGAAATAGAAAAATTTCGCGACAAGATTTTGTTTGCGAATCTTTCGAGCTTTAACAAGAAAGCCACGAGCTTCTACAAGAAACTGTTTAGCGAATCTTTTGAGCTGCCTGCAAGACAAATTTCGCGAGTCTTTTTGAGTTGGTCACGAATAGATATGTTTTGAGTTCGCGTTCGTTTCTTTCTCATCCTTTGTCAAGTAAACTACGCACTTTGTTGGTAGAATCTAGATCTGTCTGATCAATTGTTCTACAAAATTTGAAAATGAAAAAGAAATTAATAACTTATGTTTTTTCATATTTGTAAATTCTAACAAAATGAAATTTTTTTAGTTTTTTAATATCTTTTATAAATTTGACATAATTTTCAAACAATTTTCAACTTTTTTGGAAACATGGGTGTCTAGATCATCTCTCTCTCTCTCTCTCTCTCTCTCTCTCTCTCTCTCTCTCTCTCTCTCTCTCTCTCTCTCTCTCTCTCTCTCTCTCTCTCTCTCTCTCTCTCTCTCTCTCTCTCTCTCTCTCTCTCTCTCTCTCTCTCTCTCTCTCTCTCTCTCTCTCTCTCTCTCTCTCTCTCTCTCTCTCTCACAGTGTTGTAATCTAGGAGCATGAATCTTAGAAAAAGGTTCATGACAACAATATCATGTTTGGGTTTTAGCTTTGAGGTTGTTTTAGTCGGTATCAAAGCAACTGATCTGAGATGAAAAATCTCTCTTAAATAGGGAGCAATGACTCCTCTCCAATTCCCAATAATGAAAATTTAAAAAACAAATAGGGCAATAGTAATAAAAGACAAGCCAAAAGTCATTGGAGCCCAAACATCACTGGAGCCCAAAAGTCACTGGAGCCCGAACATCACTGGGATGTTGTCCAAAAATAAAATGCATAACTGAAATTACTCTAATATCTCATGGATGAAGGTCAAATATTTCACAAGACTAGTTAGTAAATGCTATTGTAGGTGGCATGATCCAAAACTTGCATATAGTCTAGATATACATACCAAATAAATCTGAAGTTAAAATTTTCACATTGAAAATTTCTTCATGGTTTATTAGTTTTTTGCAATTGGGTTGTGAAATTGATGTGATCTATATGAGCCTCTAGTATATAAGAATTTTTAGGCTTGAAATTGGAGTTCAAGATTGGCATTAGTGTGCAAACAAGAATAAGTGCTTGTTTTTTCATCAATATGGTAGGTGCAAAATGTTTTGATATATTAAAAGAATGGAATGATATTGAAGGTAGCATAACTGAGCTCATTTGCATGGAATAATAGTATAATTTATCATGTGCACAATTTGAACTCAGGTTAAACGATAACATAGTAGTAAATTCTTGTTATGTATATATGAATTGTATCAAAACTATCTAATAATATGACCTTATATTTGTGCATATAGACTACTATCACAAAAGTTTTGATTTGGCATCATCTGCTTAGATCTTTCAAAACAAAAATAATTCACTTGAAGAGTGAACTAGCTTAAGTGCAATATGATCTATTCTACTCCTTATAGACACCAGTATCTCCTAAATCTTTATCATAGCTTAAATAACACTAGTTGTAGGCTACTATCCTATCATTGTAGAGGAAACTACGAAATGATCCATGAAACTGGTCCAATTCAAAAATATATGTGTGTTAGTTGATTTTAGATCTAAGACTCTGAAGAAGGTAGATCAAAATAATAGAATATAGGTATTGCTCATTGATGTTTATCTATAGGTATTTAAAGGTGAGAGAATTTCATGTCCCTCATAGCATATAACTAGGATGGCCCTTAGTTTTGGGTAAACTGAAACCCCCCATCACATGCTATAAAGGCCCTTGCATCTCTAATAACATACTTCTCCTTACAGTGGTATCAGAGCCAAGCTGACGAAGATCGAAGGGATTGGAGCTATGATGCTTTTCATCGACTTTGGTGGAGATCAATCCATTTTCTCTTTCCGGTGGTGAACAAGCTTCTAATCGGGTGTTCTCTCAGTATTTCCACTTGCATGTTGCTAAGATCCATCATTTATCGGCTTTCTCCATAGATATGGATTATTGTCGATTTTAGCCAATTTATAATGGCTTTTGTTAGTTTGTTTGAATCTCTTATAAACTACTATAGTTATGAATTTTCAGCAAGTGTACTTTCTATTAGGGAGTCATTAATTGCTAAGTTAATGATTGCATGCCAAGATTATGCAAGATTTACGGTTCTAGACTGTGTTTTAGTCAAAAATAACTAGATTTTGAGTATTTTTTACTAGGAATCGGTAGTAAGAGCTATTATCCAGAAAAATCGGAACAATAGAAGGCTAAAATAGGTCATTTTGAATTACTGATGATGAATAAGTGGTTACATGAGGGTTTTATGTTTCAAACATAGTGGAAAAGCCAAAAATAAAAATTGTAAATTTTTTTTAAAAAAAATCCACGTTTTTTGAAGATTTTTCCTACTTTTTTATGCATATAGTTGTTGGAATGCTTAGAAAATTTGCATGCATGTTATTTAACATCATTTAAAGTTGTCCTATGAGTATCAATACAAAGAATGAACTATAGAGGTCGTGCAAGGCCGAAAACAGGCTGAAATTTGATGATTTTCATGTCTTTTGGGGGATTTAGTTCTCTAAAATCGTAAAGAGATCATTGATAGTATTGGAGGAGGATCATAACTTTTTATGGTGGTGACATGGAGTGAACATTTGTGCAATATACTCGTCAAAATTGAATTTAAGCCATCAAATAATATGAAATGGCCAGATAGAATGAGTGGTGATGGAACTCTTTATCTAGGCAATGAAATCTTGTTGGATACAGATTAGGAGTTGCTAAAATCCTATTAGTAGGGCTTTCATTCATGTAATTTCATATTTTGAATTTTTGATAGTTTTTTTTAACATTGACGAAGTAATGCCAAATTGGTCAGTAAAAAGAAAAAAATGGTTCAATTTTTTTTATTGGAAAAATTGTAAAGTGATAGGAATTGATCAAAAGTGAAAAACTGATTTCATTTCATGTTTGCATCCTATGGTGAATTGTATGCAAAAGGTCAGACAAGCACTATCATGCATACTAGTGGATGATTTTTGTGTATCTGTGATTCAACCCAGGCATAGGATAGAAAAGAAAAAATTTCAAACTTTTTCGTACGGTAACTCACTTTTACATTTACTAATGTTTTTACATCTTCTTAGTAACTTAACTGAAGCAGATTTTTCAGGGGACTGAAAATCCTAAGGGGGGAAGAAGAGTGGACATCAGAAGTTATAGTAAGTGTGCTCTAGAAATGTATTTCGGAGTTAGGATTTAAAAATCTCTGGGAATAATTGCTAAATACCGGATATTATTTTTCTGAAGGAAATTAATTTGGTTGAATTCATAACATATATCTTTGTAACCATTGAGTTTATCCATAGTTTTGGATGTAAATTGTCATAATAGAAGTAGAGTTTAACACGTGGATTACATTGGACTTGTTACTGGACAGAAGCTTATCTCTAGAGTTAATGCTCTTGGATAAGCAGGGATTCAAAGCTTATCATCACTATGGAAGGGTTGGTAATGTGATGTTGAACCATGTTAATTCTTCTGCTTAATTCACATAATCATGTGTGGATCTATTATATCCATCTAAAAAACATGCCAGTCATCCAAATAAATAGATTCTCCAGTTTTTGGGAATGGAGGAAAATATCCTATATGGATTACAGGACAACTAGATGGATCAATGGATCTCTAAAAAAGTCAGATTAAGAGGTTACTGATCTTTTTTGAGGGAAAGCTGGTGGTGTGGGACATCAGCACTTTTAAAGGGAAGGTTCTAGGATCATAAGGATTTGATTGACGATGGTTGATTTCGATATTGGATGTTGATCTAAAACCATTGGTCAAACATTTTGTGAAATTCTGAGGTTTAATCTTATGTAAACATTTACTTCTTAGTAATTTCTTGAATATTAGCACCATATTGGTTTATAAGATTCTTTCCAGCATGGAGTTATTCTTCTGAAAGACTGTTATATCATATGAATTACTGCTTGTGTGAATAAACTTAGAATTCAAATAAATTCTAAGGTGATTGTGTTTCAATTTCTTAAACCTAGGATATCTCTTTTACACAAATGGATTTCAAAGAAATGATAGTTACTGTCACTCGGGTTAAAAATATTTGAAGGAAAATTTAGTTTGTAATAAAGTGAATCCTTTTCTCAAGAAGGCACTTAGGATGAAGTGACGGGATAAATTCTATGAAAAGATCTATTGTTGCATAGTTTTCGAAAGAGAGCCAATTGTGGTATAGTAATGACATTTTCTGGAAATAATTTTGGATAAATCCAGAGTAAGATACCAAATTGGAACCGTTCGAATAAGAGAAATTATCTATGGATTATGTGTAATAATCTGAAAATAGAGGTGGTTTGAAATTTGAATCATTATCTATAAGTAGTATTGAGAAAGGTCAAAAGTTACTAATTCCATTTTGATTGGAATAGGAGTAAGTTTGATCATAGAATGTCTATATTAGATCAACCTAATTTTAGTTTGACTACTAGGATCAGGGAGGGGTTGATTGGGTGGAAGAAATTATGTTATTAGAGGTAAGTTGGGTTGGAAAACTGGTAGAATATGTTATTTGTCTCAGAGATTTCCCAGATATGTTATTTACTCATGAGGAATAGAAATTCTATGGTAGCTGAGTTACAAGATTCTCAATGAGTTTTGTGAGTAACATATGTGGGTTTTGGAGGAATCTGCCAGATAAGAATGTTTTTATGTACTAGGTCATAGTGAGATTATTCTCATATGTACGCGATTAATCTTGTATGAATCTACTATGTATTCCTGGTTACTGAGTTTATTTTGGTGCACTTAAACCAGTCGGTAAACATAAACATATGTTCAAGTATTGTTGGAACCGATACTTGCAGAGTTAATAGATCTTTCGGTGGAAGATTTATTGGTTAACTTAAAAATGGTTTGGATAATAATCTAAATGTTGTGTTATACTAGTATTATTGAGATCTGCACCTAGACATTTAAAATTTCTGAATCATTAGCAATTGCCTTGAGTAGCTTGGTTACTCATGGATGAAGTTAATTGGTAAAACAATCAATGTGAAGAGGATTCACCAGAGACTGACTAATTTGAGTTATATTGTTTGTAAGACGCATGATTTGTGAGTCATCAAGATTATCACTTAAAATTATGTGCAATAGATATTCAATATTCTTGATATAGAGTATTCCTTAATTGAGGAATAGACTTAGTTCATTAATGATTGGATCCTAGAGAGCTCCATTGGATAGCAAATCTTAATCATTCCAAGAATAACAACTGAATTTATATTCAACAGAACTTTGGGTGTCTAGTTTTGGTTCTAGACAATAATCTAAAGTTTTTTGTGGTTGCAGATGGTTGTCATTAGCATTTTGGTATGCTTTTTCTCTTTAATTACCTATGGCATATAGAACTTGAATATCTCGCACTTCTATTAAGAATCTAGTTTGAAGAATATTTTTAAAATCCAGTATTTCCTCAGATTTTGGAATGATTCTTGTTTTTTTGAGTTATGTTGGACATATACTCTGGTATCCTTTAATGACTAAGTATGATTTTGGATTCCAGTGATTTATGATTGACGAATCATAAGGATCTAAATATTTATGATTGACGGATCATAAATAGATACTTAATTATTGTCAAAGGATTGTAAGAAATTTTGATGAATCTCAAGTGTCGTGAATAATTTTCGATCTATTAAATGAGTTAGGAATTCAGTTTTTGTTTTATTGTGGAGAATTTGATTAATCTAGTGGATGGTATTCTGCTACAGATAATGGTCCGCAAATGCTTGATTTTAGTTTTTCTTATTAGATCTCTAGTTATTATAGGAGACAGACAAAGCTATTAAGATGAATTATAGGAGATAGGCAAAGCTATTAAGATGAATGGTTGTTTTTTTTTTTTTTTCATATGATGCTAAAAACAGAGGCATTTAACTCAAGAGTGTATCTAGGATACTCAGAATTGAGTTAATCATTTTTTATCTTAATGGATCTCCTAGAGCTTCTAGTTGAATGGATTATTATATCTTAGAATTGTGGATTCTAAGGATATTTGTACATGGAAGTCTTTATGAATTGTCTGCCAGAGATTATGGATAATTTTTTACTATAATTATTAATTTTCTTTAACTTTAATCTCCTAAGTTAGGCATTACTTCACTCAGTGTTTCATGTAAGTGGTTTACATGAAGGTGATGTTACTAACTTATAGAGAATGAAACCCAAATGAGAAAATTTATCGCTTAACGTACTTTCTAAACCCGAGTTTGTACTCTAGGGTAAAGATTAACGATTGAAAAATAGTTTTATCTTTGAGTACTTGTTTGATATGTAAGTCAGACTAAGGATAATGATTTTCTAGGTTAATATTAAAAGTTAAAAAAACTATTCCTGATTTTCTTTTCATGTTATGAGGACGGAACCATATCAAGGGAGGAATAATGTTACGTCCACATCATATATATAGGATTTGGTATAGTCCTAGACTTGGATACACAGTACTCCAAAGCTCGAAATTATTGGTTATGCCACATCATACTGGATGTGACGCATAAACTAATCAATAACCTTGTGAGGCCCAGACACAGATTTCTTCGTGTTTTTACACAGTATGCATAACTACTCAGAAACGACTCATAGTGTCGACATTTTCGGGATTTTTGTCTTTTGGGATTTTCTCTCACTTCGACTTTTTCGCAAAATGCTAGATGCCTTAAATGTTAAGAAAATAACATTGGTGAAGACCTTCACATCTACGACCAAAGCCACCGACTTGCATTAATTCATCAACAAGTAAGTCCTAACTGGATGGATGCCAACACATCACAACCAACTGGATGACGCATTTGACGACCTAATTGCTTAGTATAAATAGTTGTTCATATTCCTACATCTTAAGCATGAAGATCAACCATCAAGTGTTGAATAGTTAGCATTCTCTCTCAAGCCTACAAGCTTGGACACTCATGAGCATTCTAGCTCACGTCTTTAGAGTTGGTTCAAGGATTGCTATTGTGCTTACTGCTTATTAGTAGTTGTGCTTAATTCAGATTTATATTTAGCCGCTCAGAGATAGCTTAGAGTATGCAGCTTTGATCCGCAACTTCTTGTACTCATTTACATTTTTTCATTTTCATACTGAATCAAATATTATCTTCTTATTGCATTCAGGTTTGTCTCAACATGTATGTGTTTCTGTAGTTTTTCGCGACTGATTATTTGTCTGATAATTCAATGCTTAATGTTTGGCTACGTAATCACTGTAGTACTAATGATTTCAAAGTTTGTTACTATAAGATCGAACGCGATTTCTATCACTATTGTTTTGTTCAAAATTGATAGGTGTAGTCATGCATAGAGAAAGAGAAAGATAGTTTATTATACTGCACACGATAAGTTTTCTTTCTCCTAATACTATATCAGAACACAAGCTCTAATACTCGATATCTTTGTGATATCAAATTCTTGAGTTTGAATCAATTTATTTCGGTATCAGAGAATTGATTTCCATAGCACGGTATCTCTCTTAACGTCGACAAACTAAAGTTCCAGATGTATTCTCAAAGTAAAGTCGGTCTTATCGTAGACAAGCTGAATGGATCCAATTATCATTTATGAAAATGTAAGATGAAGACCTTGCTAATCTCCATCGAGTTGTGGGATGTTGTTACAAGTATTGAAGTGAAGCCTGAAGATGACACAAATGACTCGAAATGGAAATCGAAGGATGGTAAAGCTTTTGCGCTTATTATCCTCAATATATCAAATACTCATATTCGCCACGTAGCTGAAGCCAAAATTTTGAAAGAAGTTTGGGACATCTTGAGCTCACTATATAATGTGAGAGACGTAACTACCAAGTTACATCTTCGAAGGAATTTCTTCACACTCAAGATGTTGAATAATGATTCTCTTCATAATCATATTAACTAGTTTAGAATCTCTTGCAACAGATGGCCACTGTCGGATCAGTCATAAATGATCAAGACACAATTATGACATTGCTTTCAAGTCTGCCCTCTACATATGAGAACTGGGTGATGATCATCACGACACGTTCAGATTTAACTCTTACCAGAGTTATCACTATGTTGCTGCAAGAAAATAATCGAAGAAGTCAAGACACTCCATCTACCTCTTCGAATCATGCTCTATATGTCAATAAGAGCTTGAAACGATAGAAGCAGAAAGGCTCCAAGCAGTCTGCATCGAATAAGAAACAGACTCAAAGTCAAGAACAATCATCGAATCCACATTCGTCGGAAGAAGATGTTTTGCAGGTATTGAACACAATAACCATGAGATCCAGAATTGCCGAATTCTCAAAGCGAAGAATGTAGCCAAACAACCTGATCAACAAGCAAATACGATTACAGCATCTCCTGAAGTCGAAATGGACGAAGGCGCTTTTATGGTCAAAGACAAATACGCGAATTCGGATGATTCATGGTTTCTGGATTCCAGAGCTACTCAACACATGACCAATCATCATGAGATTTTCCATTCCTATACGTCTTACAGCACAAAGAAGTATGTCCATCTTGGTGATGATAGCACTCACACTATCAAAGGTGAAGGTACTGTAAGATTAAGATTCTAGCATGATCAATTCAAACTACTATCAAAAGTCTTGTATGTTCCTAAACTCTCTTCAAACATGCTAACAATAAGTAGAATTACAGATTTGGGTCATAAGGTGGAGTTTGAGTCTGATCAATGTAGAATTATCGATAGGAGTAATAAGATCCCTGCACTGGACGAGAGGCATGGATACTTATATAGATTGGCACATTGTTATTCTGATTCTAGTCAAGCCTTGAAAATCTTTGTTCTTGTCAATAAAACATGATCAGTTCAAACTACTTTTAAAAGTCTTGTATGTTCCTAAACTCTCTACAAATTTGTTATCAGTAAGTATAATTACAGATTCAGGTCATAATGTGGAGTTTGAGTCTGATCAATGAAAAATATTGATAGGAGTAATAAGACCCTTGCACTCGACAAAAAGCATGGATACTTATATAGATTGGCACATTGTTATTCTGATTCTAGTCAAGCCTTGAAAACCACTGTTCTTGTCAATAAAGCATTACTATGGCATCATTGCTTAGGACGCCTAAATTATTCATTTGTATCGAACATGTCAAGACAATCCCTAGTACTTGGTCTCGACTATCCTTCTGGCAAATTAATCTCCCTGTCTGTCATAGCTGCATCCTTGAAAAGCAGACTAGGATTCCTTTTAGATCGAGTCATAGGCATGCAGCAAAAGGTGTGTTAGATGTTGGTTACTCAAATATATGTGGACCTATGCAAATCCCTTCATTGCTAGATGCAAAGTAATTTATTACTTTTATTGACGAATTCTCTTGAAGAATAACTGTTTACTTCATTAAGCAGAAATCAAAAGCTTTCATCAAGTTCAGTCAATTGAAAGAGCATGCAAAAAATCAGATTGGTAAACGAATCAAAGCACTGAGGTCTGACAATGGGGGAGAATACATCTCCAATGAATTCAAGAAATATTGTCTAACAACGGCAATGAGCAACAATACAGTACCTCCTATTCGCCTCAATCAATTGGTCTTGCTGAGAGAAAGAACATAACCTTAGTCGAATCATCAAAGTGCATGTTATCACATGCGACACTTTCAAAGTCCTTCTGGGCTGAAGCTATTTCAACAACAGCCTATATTCAGAACATTATCCTACTAAAGGTCTCTCAGACAAAACACCATTCAAAGTTTGGACAGGTACCAAACCTCCTTTATCAAACTTAAAACTTTTTGGATGTACTGCTTATGCGCAAATTCCTCATGATCTCAGGAAGAAGCTCGACTTCTAGAGTGTCAAATGTATTTTCATCAGCTACACTACTTCAGATCAAGCCTACAAGTTGTTCAATCCTATCGAGTCGAAGATATTCGCTAGACGGGATGTCATCTTCATCGAAGATCAGTTTATCGACCTCAAGGAAAAAGGCAAAGCCCATGTAGCCAACTTGTCTGACTCATCTGACATATTGAACTTCGAGCTTCCTTAGTCGACTATTCCCATTGAAGGTCCAAGATCATCTACTTTTGATGAACAACATATCAATAGCGAATCCGAAGATGATGATGTTGTAGTTCAGCAACTACAGTATGATGAAAATGATCAACTTCCTCTATTACCCAGAAGATCATCAAGAACTAGCAGACCACCTATCAGGTATATCGATGAGTCTGCAACCTACCTTGTTCAGGAGCCGACGATTGTCAAGAGACACTCAGTCAACCCGATTTTGATCCTTTGAAAGAAGCTAAGGATAAAGAGTATTCATCTCTTATCAAGAACCAAACATGGACGATTGTCGAATTACCTGCTAGCAGAAAGGTAGTTGATTGCAAATGGATTTTCAAAATCAAGTACAAAGCAGACGGAAGCATCGAAAGAAGAAAAGCTCGACTTGTCGCCAAAGGATTTTCTCAGGTATACAACGTCGATTACACTGAGACCTTCAATCCAGTAGTCAAGCATTCATCTATTCAACTTTTATTATCATTTGCTGCTGCAGCAGATTTGGAAATACATCAAATGGATGTACAAACAACATTTCTCAATCGAGTTATCGAAGAAGACATTTACATGGTGCAACCCGAAGGTTATATTATCAAAGGTAAACACAATCATGTATGCAAACTCCATAAAGCACTTTATGGCTTGAAGCAATATGCTTGAGCATGGTTTCAAAGGATCAATACTTTCCTTATTGATCACGGCTACACACCAAGCTCTTCAGATCCTAATGTTTACTTCAAGATAGTGCAACAGTCTTTTATCATTATCACTTTATATGCGGACGACACACTACTTTTTGACAACAGTATCGATCTGATAAAAGAAGCGAAGACTATGCTATCTTCCAAATTCAAATGACCGATTTGGACAAACCTCATTTCTGCCTTGATATTTAAATCCATCGAGACAAAAATCGAAAGTTGATCTACATTACTCAACAAGGGTACATCTAGAACATGTTAGTCAGATATAATCTAGTCAATTGCAAGTTAGCTCTCTCACCAATAGAACCAGGTCTCAAATTGTCAAAGGACCAGTGTCCCCGAACAATTCAAGAGAAGGAGCAGATGCGTGAGTATCCTTATAATTTGATAATAAGATCCCTTATGTACGCAATGATCTCTACCAGGCCAAACATAGCTTTTGCAGTCAACTCCTTAAGTCAGTTTATGATTAACCCTGTTATAACACATTGGAAGGCTCCATTAGATATCTTTGAGCTATTATGGACTTTTGCATTTGTTATGGAGTAGTCGACAATGACAAACGCAATTTAATCAGTGGTTACACAGATGCAAGTTGGGCAGGAGATGTAGACACTCGTAAATCTACTTTTGGATTTACATTCTTCCTCAACAATGGTCCTATTTCCTAGAACAGTCACAAGCAATCTTCGATAGCTCTATCTTCTACAGAATCAGAATATATCGCAACCTCACAAGCTACAAAGGAAGCAATTTGGTTGAGAAACTTACTTTTAGATATCAGTCTGAATCAATATGCTCCGACATTATTATTTTGTGATAATCAAAGTACCATCGCCTTGTCAACCAATCCTAGATTTCATTCTAGGAGTAAGCACATTGAACTCAAGTATCACTACGTCAGAAGCAAAGTTCTCAATAAAAAGATTGCAGTACTATCGAATGCAAGATATGATAGCTGATGTTTTTACCAAAGCATTATGCTTGGATGCACACAAAAAGTTTTGTGCAGAACTAAGTTTGAAGGTCAAGGCATTCATGGATTCAGATTAATGGAGAGTGTTGGATTATTCTCCTACTAATTGACTAATCAACATTTTAATCTTTGTCCAATTTTTATCCAGGCCTACAGATTTCTTCGTGTTTTTACACAGTCTGCATTCTCAGATATGACTCACAATGTCGACATTTTCAGAATTTTCGTCTTTTGGGATTTTCTCTCACTTTGGCTTTTTTGCAAAATGCCAAATGCTTT
This sequence comes from Diphasiastrum complanatum, assembly GCA_029204225.1. Taxonomy (NCBI): domain Eukaryota; kingdom Viridiplantae; phylum Streptophyta; class Lycopodiopsida; order Lycopodiales; family Lycopodiaceae; genus Diphasiastrum; species Diphasiastrum complanatum. Next base: position 24,967 of record MU833115.1, on the reverse strand, counting down.
AAATATTAAGAAAACAACGTTGGTGAAGATCTTTGCATTTTTCGCATGACAGTTTACGTTCATTTCTGTAGAGTTGCAGTTTACGTTTAAATCTAGATGTCTGGCCTGGTACAGATCATGGCGTACATAAGAGATAATACTATTGAATGATAAGGATACTCACGCATCTTCCCCTTCTCTTTGATTGTTTGGAGACATTGGTCCTTTGAAAATTTGAGACTTGGTTCCATTGGTGAGAGAGCTAAGTTGTAATTAACCAGATTATATCAGACTAACATATTGTAGATGTACCTTTGTTGAGTAATATAGATCAACTTTTGATTTTTGTCTTTGTGGATTTGAATACCAAGGCAGAAATGAACTTCACCCAGATCGGTCATGTCGAATTCAGAAGATAGCATTGTTTTGCCTTTATTTATCAGATCGATATTGTTGTCGAAGAGCAATGTGTCATCCACGGATAAAGTGATAATGATAAAAGACTATTGCACTGTTTTGAAGTAGACATTCGTATATGAAGAGCTTGGTGTGTAGCCATGATAAATAAGAAAAGTATTGATTCTTTGAAACCATGCTCAAGCAGATTACTTCAAGCCATAAAGTGCTTTATGGAGTTTACACACATGATTGTGTTTACCTTCGATAATATAACCTTCAAGTTGCACCATGTAGATGTCTTCTTTGATAACTTCATTGAGATATGTTGTTTGTACATCCATTTGATCTGCTACAATAGCAAGCAATAATAAAAGTCGAATAGAAGAATGCTTGACTACAAGACTGAAGGTCTTAGTGTAATCGATGTTGTATACCTGAGAAAATCCTCTAGCCACAAGTCGAGCTTTTCTTCTGTCGATGCTTCCGTATGCTTTGTACTTGCCTTTGAAAATTCATTTGCAATCAACTACATTTCTGTTGGCAGGTAATTCGACAATCGTCCATGTCTGGTTCTTGAAAATAGATGAATACTCTTTATCCATAGCTTCATTCCAGAGATTGGAATCGGGCTTACTGAGTGCCTCTTTGACAGTCGTTTGCTCATGAACAAGGTAGGCTGCAGACTTGTCGATATACTTGATAGGTGGTCTGCTAGTTCTTGATGATCTTCTGAGAAATAGAGGAAGTTGATCATTTTAATCATACTGTAGTTGTTGAATTGCAACATCATCATCTTCGAATTCTACGTTGATATGTTGTTCGTCAAAAGTAGATGATCTTGGACCTTCAATGGGAATAGTCGACTGAGAAACATCGAAGTTCAATATGTCGGATGAGTCGGACAAGTAGGCTATATGGGCTTTACCTTTTCTTTTGAGGTCGATAAATTGATCTTTGATGAAGATGACATCCCTGCTAGCGAATACCTTCGACTTGATGGGATCGAACAACTTGTAAGCTTGATCTGAGGTAGTGTAGCTGATGAAAATACATTTGATACTCTGGAAGTTGAGCTTCTTCTTGAGATTATGAAGAATCTGCGCATAAGTAGTACATCCAAAAACTCATAACCAAACAAAGCTTGAAATGGTGAGATCCCACCAATAGCACTACTAGGAAGCCTATTACATAAGTAATTAGCACAAGTTATGGCCACCCCCCAAAAAGAGATGGGTAGAGATGCATCAAGTCTTAAAGACTTTGCACATTCACAAAGGCTCCTATTTTTCCTCTCGGCCACCCCATTTTGTTGGGGGGTGTAGGAACAAGTGAGCTCTCTTTTAATGCCATTGATCTCACAAAAGTCTCTCATCTTGTTGGAGATATACTCTCCTCCATTATCACATCTTAGAACTTTAATGCAAGAACTAAGTTGCTTTTCCACTAGAGACTTAAACTTTACAAAAACGGATTACAAGATGTTCATGTGAGCTTTGAGGGGACTATATCGGTTTCTCCTCACTGAGCGGTATGGAGAAAGTTCAACCTTTGATCTTGTAACACATGCCAAAAGTGTCCAACAAATATCGCATGTTATCATGTCGCCGAACTACATCAAGAAATGTTGACGAACTGCCAAAAAGGAGTTCCAGAATCCAGATTCACCAAGAAAGCCAATATCAGAAGGTCGACAATATTGTAGACCAGCCAACGAGCGAAGACAAAGCCCAACGTCTCCCCAACAGATTTTACGACAACGGGAATAAAAGCATGGCCGAGTTGGCATACGAGTTAGATCTATCAGTAATATAATGTTAGACACCCTTAAATGGTGCACTGTACTCGTAAGCCAAAGGCGCAAAAAGTAGAGATAGATCTAAAATACCAATGGGCCAAAATAAGAAAGGACCCAAGTAGTTCTAAAATGCAACTTGGCTTTTAACTTTTTATGGAGAGTAGGCTTCTACACTTCAACATGGATTCCATGGATTGAAGACTAGGATGGCCCAATCTTTTGTGCCAAAGCTCCACTTGAGTCAACTCCTCCCTAACCATATTCACACTTTCAATAGCCACATTAGCATCCAACTTAAAGAGCCTTCCTTGCTTAATGCCACTAGCTATGCACTTATCACTTTTCAAGATCAAACACACTCCATTCTTGTAATGTACATCTAGTCCATTGTCCACTAATTGACCAGCACTAAGCAAGTTTTTTGTAATGGATGGAACATACAAACAATTATCAAGATCTATCCTCTTAGATGATCCTAAGCATAATAGAATAGATCCTATGCCATCTATCTTACATTCTTGATAACTAGCAGTGTAGATTGACTTCATAGAATCATTACAAGAAAGTAGAGTAGAAAAATAATGTTTGTTGAATGACATGAGGGAACTAGCCCCACTATCAATCCACCATGTCTCTTGGCTTGATCTTGGTGTAGATGCTACCATCAAGGATGTGTTGAAGCCATCCTCTTCCTCCTCCCCTTGTGCAAGATTGCCTTGATCTTCACTCCCTTGTGCATTCTTCTTCTTATAACATTTGGAAGCAAAGTGTCCTTTCTTCCCACAATAGAAACACTTTAGCTTGGCTTTATTCTTTTTCTTCCCTTTGGAGCTAGATCCTCCATCCTTTGCCTCGGCCTCCTTGCCTTGGAACTTCTTGAAAGGATGAGTCTTCTTTGTGCCTTTAGATGTGAAGTTTGCTTTCTCACTACCATTATGTAATGACAAGGACCCCATTATTGTTTTGAGGTGTAGAAGCCTACTCTCCTCGGCCACAAGAACATTATGCAATTTATCAATTGATGGAAGTTGGTCTTTAATAGCAAAAGATTGAACTAGAAACTCATTTTCTAATCCATTCAAAATTACTTGTACTAGTTCATTGTCTTGGATCTTCTCTCCTATAGATCCCAATTCTTTGTGCAAAGATTTTATCCTTAGGACATACTCTTGTCCATTTTCTCCACTTCCCCTCATGCTTTGCAGGATCGAGTTTCTTAGCATAGGCACTCTTGAAGTGTTATTGGATTCATAAATGTTCTTTAGTGAATCCCAAGCCTCTTTTGATGAGGTACAAGAAGCCACCTCCTTCAAGAGGTCATTGCTTACATTCAACTTTAAGCAATGTAGGGCTAATCTAACCCTCTTCTTGTATTTTAGTTCTTCTTGGGCAGCTTGAGGCTCTTCCTCAACTCCTAAAACAAGATCAAAGAGGTCATGAACCACAAGTAGTGATTCCATCCTCACTTTCCAAATGGAATAGTTTTTGGAAGTTAGTTTCTCACTAGATTCTAACATATATCCACCCATGGACGACATTCTGAATGAAAGCCTATGAGATGCACAAAGATCTCTCGATAAAGAGTGAACTAAGATAGATTTCTAGCTTTCCAAGAAGCTTTTAATCTCGGCCCAATCAATGCTAATTCAACTTAGATGATGGTATAATAGATCTACTTCAAATATCCTAGCAAATCACTCCTCCAAAAAATTGATTCTAGTATAATTTTGTTTGATATTTCACACACACTTAAGATCTGAAAAAATTAGCCTAATATATCTGATCTAATGCTTCAAAATGAATTGCTTCAATGATTCAAATCACTACTTGATCATCAACATTCAATAGATTGAACCTAGATGTAGACAATGCACCAAAAACCTTGACTTTTGGACTAATATGCACATTTTTGAGTCAAAAACGCTAAAGAAAGTTAATTTGAAGGTTGTTGTACGGTCTCACACGTGTGAAAAGTACTTCAGCAGCCCACAAATCGATCTTGACAAAAAATAATGATGATACCTCTCTCCTTGAACTCACCCTCTCAAGTAAAATTTAAAAACAACACATTGTCAATGATTTCACAAGAACTATTAATCATTTAGATCACTCTTAGACTTGGTTTTGATACCATGTCAATTTTCAAAAAAAAAAGGACAATTATAATTGTACTTATCAATCATTAAGAGTTATTGATTGCTTAATCCAAAGATCTATCAAGTTCTAGGTGTTAGATCTTGATCTAGATGCTTTACACTATGATTTAAGCAAGAGCAATGGATCAAATGATTAAAAACTGGGATGAGCGGCCTCACACGTGTGGAGGACAATACCTGTACAGCCTGTTTACAGAGAGTAAAGTACTCAAGTTTAGAAATGCATTTCAATCACAAAAACACAAGACAAATGTGGAAAATACAAGCAAGACTAGAAATTGCCAATGTCACATCAACTTCTCATTGATTTGGTTGATCCCTTTATAGATCAAGTACATCCACGAGATGTGTACTTTCCAGCAAGTCTTCACACGTGTGAAGAGTGCCTAGTCATCCAGTTCCATATGTGCTCATTTTCCAAAGTTGACTACTCTCTTTGGCTAGAAAACAAAAAGCTAGTCTTCCACAATTATAGGAATATTCCCTATAAAATAAGATCTAATGGAATATTCCTATTTTATCATTTAGAAGCTTATCCAAACATGTGAATGGTATCTTGACATGTGTGAATAATAACTCATTCACATGGAAGTCCAATCTATTTACATAAAGTTTGACCAATTTGACCAATTTCAAGATTCTACTCAAAGGTCATCTCACACTAGTGTAGATCTAGCTAAAATCAATCTAACTTTATAAAAGTGACTTATGTACATTCTTTCACACATGGGAACAGAATCCACATGTGTGAGATCCTATCAAGATCAATTATCTTAACATCTACAAAGTACATCAAGTTGGAAATGATATTTTTAACAACTCATATTTAGACTGAACCAAACGGTCTATGAGAAAATCCTCTCCTTTCATAGGTTGCCTACCATCACGAAGCTGTTGAGGAGGTGGGCACTAGCCTGTAGGGTTGGATATCAAATGGCTATTTGTGGGATGGGACATGGCAAGGTCCAAACACTTTTTTAATAGCAACAAGGGCGGCCTCCAATACCCACACCTTGTGCAACACTCCTTGATAGGTGATATAGAATTTGGCTTTGGCCTCGTCCCACGTGCCAAAAGCCATATTTATTAACTCCATGCTTATTTTCTTTGAAAATGCAATGACATGAAAGCCCATCGCTTTGAGCAAAGGCTCAGCGAGGGTTATCCATTCAGCCACTCTGCTAGTGCTAGGCAAAGCCATCATATCCATTGAGGTTGGAACTTCACGCAAGACAATAAAGTTGGGTGAAGCAGGGGTATCTCACTCAATAGAAGACATTTTGGGAGGGTAAAATAAGGTAAGGTAAGCAGAAAGGATAATCAGATAGCTTTGGAGAGTATCGAAAGGCTATTTGGAAGTTTTGAAAAAGTATGGTCATGAAATTTTTTTGCAAGAGCTTTGCTAGCACTAGTGAGAAATGAATTCAAAATTGGACCTTTTATAGGCTAATTTGGAGGGTCTATTAGACAAAGTTCTAGTTTGGCTACTCAGTTCTGGACAAAAATTTGCAAGCATGCTCAGTACTGTGAAAATAGCTTCTAGAACTCTCAGCAAAGGTTCCTGACCAATGGGGTAGCTCGTTCAGCCCTCCCCTAGGTGCATCCTTTGCCTAGGTACTGCATTTATGAACAATTTTGAAGGTTTCAACCTTTTCCCAACCTAATTTTGATGTTCTGAATCCATCTGTCAACAGGTCCACGACGGTTCATAATAAGTGCAGCATGCTCGGCGAAGGTTCTCAAAGTAGCATAGATATCTGAACTCTCGCCTAACTACCAAATATGTACTTTTGGTGCAAACTGACCTTTGTCCAACTAAACACTTGATTGTTTCATTTGCCAAAATAAGATCCGCGATCACTGACAATCTCATATAAAAACTTAGCGATATGCTTTTGCTTCAACCCATTTGGTCATATAATATGTTGCTACTATAATATATCTAGCTTGAGTACCTCATGTTGTAGGATGAATAGGACCAATATAATTAAGTCCCCATTTTTTGAATGGTACTTGTGCTAAAACTGGATGTAAATGTTCATAATTATGTTTCGTAGGACAACGCACATGTTGACAAACATCATAGAACTGAATATACTTTTCAGTATCTTTATGAACCGTAGGCCACCAACATCCAGATTGCAAAACACACATCTTCTAAGAATATCATTAGCTCCACGTCGATACAATTGACCAACAATCAATTGATAAGGTTGTGGTTTTAAAATCAATCGCCTTTGTTGAAATTTGGACATGGATTTGTTAGGTTGGCCCATCATCAAATATCCAACAATGTCTGCTGCCCACTCCGGTACAGCTTCAACATAAAATAATGCAACATTTGGTAGTTCATCATCAACTTCAATACTTATTCTAGAAACGTGATCGACAAGATAATGTTGTTTTCCTTTTCGAGCCACAACTCGAAAATCAAATTCAAATAGTAAAAGTAACCACCTTGCATCCTGTATTGCACGTTTTGTTTACCAAATAAAGCAAAGGCTGATGATCAGTATAAAAAGCAAAATGTGTTGCCATCAAATAATGTCGAAACTTTTTTAACTAAAAAAACCATAGCCAATGCTTCCCGTTCTATGGTAGAATAGGTCAGTTCGATCATTTAGTTGTCGACTAACAAATATGATCAAAAAATCTTTCTTATATTCTCCCGATTGTGTCAACATAGATCCAATAGCATATTTTGACACATCAATATGCACATAGAATTCAATTGTCCAATTAGGTGCTCATAATATTGATGCAAAAGCTAAGGCTCCCTTTTATTTTTCAAATGCTTCCAATGCTTCTACTGTCCAAATTGGTACAATAGTCAATTTATATATAGGTCGTGCCAGATCCGCAAAGAGTAAGATGAATATTCAATAATAGTTTGCATGACCTAGTAGAAATGTAAACTCCTCTGATTATTCCTGGTGGAGGTAATTCCACAATAACCTTGATTTTTGAGTAATATGTAGCAATAGCATGCCTTGAGATTACATGTCCAAGAACAACCCCAACCCATATCTGGCATTTTTCTGGATTCAAGAAATCTGATACTTACGACAACGTTCAAGCACTTTTTCCAAATGTTGCAGATGGTTTGTTTCCAAACTATGGACTCCAAGATCATCCAAATAAATTTCAACAAATTTTTGCAAGTACTCCTTGAAAGCAAACTACATGACCCATTGAAAAGTACTCGATGCATCACACAGTCCAAATGGCATAACTTTATAAGCATAGGTCCCCCATTCTGTTGCAAAACCATTTTATGTTGATCAACAGGTGCAATTTTGACTTGGTTGTATCCACTGAATCCATCCAAAAACCTATAAGCTTCTGCTCTAACAAGGCGATCCAAAATGCTTTCCGTGAAAGGTAATGGAAAATGATCCTTCCGCGTAACTTTATTCAAGGCCTGTCTTTTTAAAAAAAAATTACTATGTCATGTTTGAAGTTGCAATAAGAATTAAAAAAATTCATTGTTGTCCTCATTGTGTGGTGGATTGGAGTTGAACGAATGACCTCAAAGAGAGGAAAGAAGTCCTAATGAACTCATTACTTATCGCCAAGACCATATATGATTAGCTTATTATGCACCTATACTTAGTGTATTATTTAACACCAAGTAAAACCTCAGCCACATGTTTCTTCAACAAAAATTATATGAGGATAGAGCATAATCCTAGCTTAAGTTGATGTCAAGAGAGTAAGTGTAGGTTTCTGCGCCTTACATATCACAATGCATTAATAGGGTGCTCACCCTCTCCCTTAGGAGCATATTCCGCACCACCATTGTAGTGATAGTGGTGGTTTATTTGGTAGTTTATCTCTTCATCACCATGTGATAGTTGTTGCACCATGATTGACTTCTCGGTCATGGTGTAAAATACATTTCAGATTTAGAGGGGGAGGGGTGAAAATCTAGTCCTGCATCTAGTCTTTGAGAACTGGTTGAGGATGGCATTTAGTTCCATCGCGTATTTGATGCCATGTGTCAAGGGCGCATAGGTTGAGAGACATATTTTGAGACCTAGTTGTTTGTACAAGAAGGGTCACTTGAAAATCCATTCTTCCATACCCAAATATTTTCAGTGGCAACGGAGCCAAAAGGAAATGTTATCTCAAAAATCTAAAATCTAAAAGAGTGGAGGGCTGGCTACTAGTGGAACGAGAGAGAGAGAGAGAGAGAGAGAGAGAGAGAGAGTGTGTGTGTGTGTGTGTGTGTGTGTTTGGTATTCATTTTGTCTTCTGGGAAGTGGGTGGTGTTTTGGATAAAGCGAAGAAAAGGAGGAGGAACCAGCGATGGCTGCTGTACTCCAGCTAACCTGTTTGCTTTCAGGGCGAGGTAGGGGTCCCCAGCTCTCAGACCTCTCCTCAGCTTGTCACTTTATTTCTCCTCCACAACCTTGTTTGCTGTCTGTAGCCATTTCTGCAGCAGCAGGATGTAGAATGGACAAAGAGCGGAAGTGTTCTCAATTATTACCCAGAAGCATCGTGGTGGCACGAGCCGGTGAGGGAGCAGTTACTTCTACAGGTAACTCTCCTAATGGATCATATTATACTATAGGAGCTTTTACAGGTTATACATTATGTCCTTCTCTTGATGGTATTATTCTGTTTGACTGTCTGTTATGTTTCTGATAATTAAATAGGATGGATTTATTATGTAGTAGATAATAATGGACATTGGGAGGGCCATTACTATAATTTGCGATACTGCAGTGATAAGGGGACCGTATTCCCGCAGGTAATTAGCTCTAGCTTGATCTTTGAAACCTATTTTTGCCTTTTGTGAAAGTTGTAACTTGTGACCCAAGTTTGTTCGGAAAGAGTGAGAATGCAAGTTGGTTACAGAAACTGTGGAGGGTGAAAATGCACCCGGTGCAAAGAAAATATTTCACGGGTTGTTCAAGGAAATGTACAGTTATAAGTGGCAGCAAATCAGGAGGCAGATTATGGGATAGAAATTAGGCACCCAAAAAGGGACAAAGTCCAGCTAGAGGTCATTACGGATCTATAATATATCAACGATATGCCTAGGATCATGCCTGACATAACCAAAGAGATACGCAATCTTCAACCCTATGGATTTGTAAGTCCAAATGCACATCGTCAATGACCATTGCTAGAACAGCCCAGCACTTGATCGTAGGAAATCGAAGCGAGCCACTCCCAGCAAAGATCATAAGAAGGAAGTTTTTTGTTCTCCTCTATAATGAACTACATAATGTTCAGGCAGAGACATAGCATAAGGAGGGAACCATGGCGAGAGGAGAGGATCTTCTGGTAATCTGCATAATGTGCTCACCTGAGGCATGGAAATTAATTTGTGCAATGAGCAGACGAGGAGAGAGAAACCTATGGAAAATTCCCTATAATATTCACTTCAAGTTGGCTTGGGATTTTCTGTTCAAGTTCCATCTACGAGGGTTCAGAGTGTTAAGGGCATGAAGATTGTGATCAATGAATTGGCAGGAAACATGCGAGCTAAATAATACGATGGATAATCGAGGTCGTCAAATGCAATCTCCATCATCCAATCATATAGCATTTGAACTGACACAGATTAAAGTAGGGTATTCTTTAATTACAGTTGTATTGCTTTTGAGCACTTATGGTTTACTTCTACATACTATCTGTGAGCAGGTTTTGGGAAAACTTGTAAGCTATTCTTTTGGTCCTGTATTGAAGACAACAACTCAATGATTATCCACTCTAGGGCAGCCTCTTTGTGATTTTTGCTTTCTAGTGCAACCTCATGCTAACTATCCTTCACCACCATAAAGTCATGCAGCTCAGGCTATATATGTGTCCAGTGGATTTGATTTATTCATGGTAGTGTCACCATTTTTTTACTTCATGCAATGATTGCTTCATCACATACACAATGGGATAACAATGTAGCAGTCATTTTACAATACAGTCGATTTTTCAGTTCATCCTAGTTTTCATAAATTGCTAGATTTTCAATTCCTTGCTTTTACGGTCTTTGCTTCCTTGAGATTGAATTCTCCTCAGTAGCAGACAGGCTATCTGCTTAAAACATCCGAGCAAAAGTTAAGAGACGATTTCAGATAGTTGCTTCAAGCTAATTCTTTCGGTTGTTCACATCAAATGCCAGCACCAAGAGCTAGACATTATAGAAGTTAAATATCAACCAGATGTTGCAAATTTGGCCACTCAAAGTGACTTTTACAACTCGAAAGAAAGCTAAGGGTCGATCAAAAATCTTGAAGTTGTAAGCTTTTCAATTGTTTGTTGGTGCGTTTAACATTGAAGCCTGTAAGACATGGCTGGCAATGTAGACATTGTCCGAGTTGGATTTTCTGATGAAATACTTGATTTTTGTTTTTAAAATGCATCCTGCCTTCATTCAAAAAAGTGCATGATATGTTGGAAAGGAGTTTATGTAGGATAATTCTGGGAACGTGATGCTCTGCAACAGTGGTGGCACAGGAGGTGGAATCTGTTTGGAAAGGTCAAGCTTCGGAGGTAATGCTGACGGGTGATTTTCTTTGCTGGGAACATAAGCTGCCTTTGGAGAAAGGCACCAATGGCACCTTCATTACAAAGCAGGCTGGTTCTTGGACCTCTGGAACATGTCAATCGATATTCTGAGTCCTGACAAACATAAGCTGTCAGTTCTTTCAGTATTGTTGCTGTACGTGTAGAGAATGACAAGATTCAAGACTGAGAACACTTCCAATATGCTTAATAGGGTGTCTCGATGACATGTCATCTCAATAATTTGGATATAGGGATAACTCCCTAGTCTCCTACACCCTTTAAAACTTTACAAGAGGGGAGACCCGTTTGCTACAGTACAACTTCTATCTACAGTTTATGGTGAGATTACAAAAATGTTCTTGGGCAGTTAAGGTTCTTTCACAAAACCCATTGGAATGCAAAGTGGAAGCAATAGAAGCACAAGTTAAGGTCTTTATTTCAGAATGTGTTTATGCTACATGTCGATGTCCATAGCAGGTTGAAAAGCTAGGAACTTATGTAGTGTAAAGTTACATTATTCATTGTAACGCCTGGATAAATCATGTTGCAAATAAATGACAAATGCAAACGATATACAAACATTCATATTCATTCTCCATTCTGAAAAACTGTCGTCCCAAAATAACGAGGTAAATTTTCCGTAAACATTATGCCTAAAATCTTTTATAACTTTCAAAATCTCAGATGACACCCCGCCATCAAGTTCAAGTTATAATAGGCTTGAAAGGTATCAAAGTTGAAACGTGTTCAAGTTTGCTTGTAAGATTATCTCCATGGCTATATGAGTGACACAAGTTTCAACTCTATTTTTGAATAAAAAACAATCCAAGAAGATGAGAACTTGACATTCAGGATTAGTCACAAATTACAGGCTTTATGATCCCGAAAGACACACGATTCAAATGCCATTTTACATCTATATGGATCTCATTAGTGCCACTTAAAGGTTGAACTCTGGGCTTATACAAAATTTTACTATAAAAAAAAGGAGTTTAGCCGCCCAAGAAGAAAATAAAAAAAACACGTGTTTGAATGTTTTTCTGAACATAAAAGCAGTTTCTCGCAGCTCTGATTGTTGCTACCACTATCAGATAACCAATGTTTATTTTTGTTTTTCATTTTGACCAAATTAGATCACTTTCTGCTGTTCCCTGTTGATTATTGGAAAGCTACTAGCTTGGAGCAAGGAATTGCACTTGTAGTTTTGTGTGACTACTAAAGTTCCATGCTTTCAGGTTTATTTATAATGGATAGTTTTGCTTGGAAATCAGAGGCTGGCTCCAGGTAGATATAAGTACAAATTTATAGTGGATGGCCAATGGATGCACTCTCCTGATTTTCCGACAGTGCCGGATGGTAAAGGTGGCCTCAACAATGAGATTGCCGTGAAAGGTACTCAAGTTGGCCAATTCTTAAAGTTCTCTTGTGAGTAGCCTTATAATGGGTGCCCTTTTATTCTTGAGGAAGGCCCTACCCTTGATCTATGATTGGCTACTCCTAATTGGCAAGGATCCTAATCCAAGACCTTCATGTAAAGTCCAATGGTTCCAAAGTGAGAAGGGTGCACTCACATGAATCATGTGAGTTAGGAACGATGTTTAGTTTTCGTTAAGGACTTTTTGGAGTATTCCACTTCACGGTTTACTAGTTGGAAGGTACTATGTACACATAAAGTTACCTGTGATCAGTAGTCCTTAGATACTATGTTTTAACATGTTCATGTCGCCTTACTTCATTCATGCCTATATGCTATTATGTTGAATCTTATTGTCTTATTTGTGTTATGCCCCAAATCTATCTATGGAGATCTCTGACAAACATTAGAAGTCTTGTGAGATTTCAATATTTTCTTACATTCTGTTAACTTTAAATTCACAATTACATTGATTCAATAACGGCAGACTGAAGGTGTGTGAAATCTCCTTGATTTGGTTAAAATAGACTAGTATTTGAGGCACAAGTTATCGTCGTTCATAAATTTTGGATCGCTTTTAGTTTCTGTTCACCTTGTGTGCTCCAGGTTCAGTTAGGGTGTGTCCTCTGGATCATTTGTTTTTCATGAAGTATTTACAGCATGTCATATTCTTCTAATACATGAAATGAAATATGAAGTACCAAAAAGTGAACCATAAAACTATGGCGTACACCTTTTGACATTCTGATAGCTGGCATTATGTTATGCAGCATATCAGAGGACCTACTAAATCTGGATCATCTATTGTTGCCAACACAAACTAAGGCGTGCTAGCTTTTCTGTTTTGGTTGTCTTTAATTTTGACTGTGTCGATTTATTTACAGGTGCTTCAGCAGAATTGGAATCTTTGCCGGTTGCAACTCCTCCGAAGGTTGAACTATCAAAAGTGGAAGCAGCTCCTACATGTAACCCAAAGCTTAACGCTACTGTCACTGCAAAAACAACTGGTACAAAGGCAATTGCGAAAAAGCCTGTACAAAAATCTTTAGCTTCTCTCATGTCAGAAGACATTATTCCTGCTCTGCAGAAAGAGTTGGAGAAACAAGAGGGAATTTCTGATCTGAGCTTGAAGTTTGCAGATAATCAGGTCAACCATTTGTGTCCCCTGTAGGGCAGCTCTGCTTGAATCTATGCTATGAATGACTCCTTGTGATCTCTTGTATAAATAGCGTTGGAAGTAAGTTTTAGGTTGTTCAGTACACTCTAAATCTGGATTCTCTATGGTTTCTTGTGCTGTGTTGGTGCATCGGTGCAATTGAAAACTTCATGCTTCTACCTGATTGACGAATATTATGACTTTTGACAAACAGCTGCAGGGTGATTTTGAAAAAAATGGGATACGATACTCCTTTTGGGCTTATTTCCCTGATGGAACACTAGAAGGTATATATGAAACCCTGTGTGTTTTAATTAACAGCTAGTAAACAAACTCAAAGTAGTTGGTATTACTGGGAAATGCTTGACATCTAAATTTCTACAGCAATTCTACGGTCTAGAGTTTGTTAGCTTCACTCGAGTTAGTGTATGCCTTTAGTGGTGAACAACAATTTCATAATGTCCTATGCCTTGTTAACTGAATCAGGTTCAAGGGGCTTTTCTTTATCATCGCACGGATGTCCTCCAAGCACAATAGAACCGTTTCTTATTGATGAAAAAAAGATTACTGCAAACCTTGTCGTCTTTTGGGTCATGAAAAGGCTGTTTGCTCAAAAACTCTTATCACAGAATTAAGAAGTGTCATTCAATCTGGTGAAGGCAACAGGTGTCTTTTTGTATTCTGTGGATGTGGTGGAGATTGATGGCCTTTGCAAGCATCTTGGAAATCAGCATACCTGATGTCTTTCCTGGGCTGGACTGGACTGCACACATTATTGTAAATTGTCTAAAAAACTGTCGACCATGCATGAAACTCATTCTGCTTTAGAATCCAACTAGTTCACAAATACTGTGAAATCACCAAAGTTGTGTGGGCCTAAATCAGTAAGCCCTTTTGCAAGTACAATCAGACTTCACAGGGCTACAGGATATGCATTTGACATCTATTGGTATGCAGCAGCAAAAATCATAAATACTACAGTCAAACAATCATGAGCTGCCTGTAAAAGATGTTGTGGCAGTTCAGTGTATCATTAGAGTCACCAAGCAAGTTTATTTGCAAGGGATTCTGTATTGTTAGTTGAAAATCATCACAAAAAGTACCAAAAGGAGCTGCAATTTGGTTTAAAGGTCAGCACCATATGTGTGGGATGACAACACTTGTGCAAACTCATGTACGTTGTTCATTTTGGTGGTTTATGGGCTGAAAAACAAGTAACTTTTTTTAAATCTACTGGATTCTTCTGGCTCATTATAGCTTCACAATAAAGGAAATCTTTCCTGTTCAAGGTGCGTGAACTTTGCAGCTTACACGTTGGCAATGAACTTGTTACCTTATTGATAGGAAGTGATATATATGGTCTACCACTGCATCTGTGAGTTTGTGAATGTCACATTCATGCACTTTTTTAATTTTTACCTCCAAGGGGACAACTTGATCTAAGAGCACAAAAACATAGACACCCTTGAGAATCTGCACAGACACATCTTGTAGAAAACTCCTACGATCACTCATATCATCATGATACAACACTTCCATCTGTTAGTTCTCAACAATATCAAACCGACAACTCATGCTCGTGCAAACGAGATGAGTATTCCACACCACCAAACAATCCAGCACAACTAGCCATCCAAGATGGTTATGCTATTGCCACAGGCCCAATGAGCAACCGCTGTTTTATTTGTGGCGAAACTGGCCACTTCATGGTTGACTGTAAAGTTAAGAACCAATACCATGCGGAGTGCCTAGACTATGTTCGCAAACACAGTTTCAAAGATTGCCCTAAACAACCTAACAGGATACTTCCAGCACGTCATATTTCATCCGAACCTATTAGAGTTCTAACTAGAGCACAACGCCAACAACAAGAATAGTAGCAAAACAAGGAAAAATCAGCTGGCCCACATGGAAGCCACTTGACAGCTTCCACATTACCCAAAGACTACCCAGACTCAGACGTGGAACGAAGGCAATACAATGAACTTCGAGAGGAGTTTTTGCGAGAGGAAAGACATACGAAAAGTCTGTTATCCACTCAGGTCCCTGACAAAGAGCAATCCCTATAGGGACTTGAAGTATTTTCTGACATCCTGCAAGCTCAACTCACTATGCCATTCCATAGTGCGCTAAAATCTTTCATCGGGCTTCAACGATACATCCATCGTGGTTTTCAGCTGCCTACTATTCTTGATGAACAGTGGAAAACAGAAGAGATTCCTGAAATTTCCCAAATTCCTATGAATTTGTTGAATATAGGTGTTGCTAAGGGGACTAGCACCACCTTGTCTTTGTCCTATAAAGACTATCCCACAGTACCTGCTATTATTGATAGTAAATCAGACGTTAACATAATGGCTTTGTCTTTGGCAAAGTCATGGGGCTTTCATGCCCTCGATCAACCACGATACAAACTTCGCATGGCTGATCAACGAGTTACCGACCCTGCTGGTCATTTATCAAATATTAAAGTTCGAATAGCAGGTGTCAAATTTGTGATCGATTGTGTCATCTTAGACTTACCAGAAGATGCCAATACTTATAAACTCCTTCTTGCTACACCCTGGCTCCAGATGGCAGGTGTTGTCCAAGATTGAAAACATAGCAAAATCACCTTTGGCAATCACGACAAACGAGTCACTGTTGACTCAACTGGCCATGTCAAGCTTGCTAAAGTTTTTGATGATTGGTCATCAACAACATATGACGAATTAGATAGTGTCCCGATCCAATCCAAAGGCCATTATACAAGATCAACAGACATAATCAATTGGGGACTGGCACTAGCCACTGTGGACTGTGCTGATTCCAATCGATGTCGTATCGAAACCGCTATAGAAGCTGTGGATATTCTCCCATCTTCTACAAACATTGATACACCCATCATCCCACTTATGATGATTGACCCGATTCCTATAGCGCGGTGCCCAGGAGAACCTAGCGTCTCTACCGCCCATGTTTCCAAAGAAGGTATTCTTTCCATGGATGATGTTGAAATGACGGATGAACATGTACTCCTTTATCTAGATGTCCAACGTTATCCGCCAAAAGCAATTCCTCAGGAGATCAAGTCAGCAGGGCCGTTGGCTCATGTCCAACTAACATCCAAAGTATCCAACACACAAGCGTATGGGCCCAAACCCAAAGTATACACATGGGACGTGTATCCAGACGAAGTTTGGGATACAATCGATGCCGATGTGATAAGTGAGGCAACAACACCGCCCACTCAAAAACCACAAAAAGCTCGGTTACAAAAAAACAAAATTATCGATACAAAATTAATCGAACGTCAAAAACAGATGCGTGAGAAGCTTAAGCAGCCGATTAAGCCCTTGTCTAAAGAGACAGAATCCAAACCATCAGACGAAGCTTTCACGTCTGGTAGTGACTCAACAAAGATGATTCCCAAAGTTCCAGAAAACTTTGTGGAACCACCTTTTGATCTCCCACGAAAATTTAAAGATTTCACACTGGATGACGTTGATATCCAGTTACCACAGCCACACCGGGAATCTACACCAAGTTTCAACTCCTTTGAAGGACTAGCTAAAATGATGTTGTTAAACCTTAAAGATCCTGACGAGGAGATGGATCAACTAGTTCATGTTGGTGCACACCTTTTGTTCGAACAACTTTCTGATATGAAAACTTTACTTCGCAAATACAGGGATGTATTTGCATGGAACTATATAGAAATGAAAGGAATTCCGCCTCAAGTAGTGGTTCATATGATTCCTTTGGAAGACAACGCTAAGCCTATTCGGGCTAAACCTTACAAAAGTAACCCCATCTATTGCGAGAGAATCGATGAAGACATTAAGAAATTGTTGGATGTTGGGTTCATTTATGAAGTCCAACATACTGATTGGGTATCGCCCATTGTGGTTGTACTCAAGAAAAACGGCAAACTTCATATCTATTCGATCTCAAAAATCTTAATGCGGTTACGAAGAAAGACCATTTTCCCTTGTCTTTAACGACCCAAATCTTAGAGGAAATGGCAAGAGCTGAAGCTTTCAGCTTCTTGGATGGATTCATCGGTTATTTCCTTGTTCAAATAGCCCCTGAAAATAAACATAAAATGGCCTTTGCAACAGAGAACGGGGTTTCCTTGTCCTGATGGGGTATCAAAGCCCGTATTTGGTACATATGGCATATGCCAATTATAATGCGGCAAGGTGTGCCAACTCATAGTTCCCCATGTCAGGAACTATGTTTATAACATATCCTTTGCGGCGGCCGACTTGCAACCCTTAAGGTTCTCTTGCGGACCAAATGCTATCACAAGGACGCTCCAGAAGATTGAGTAGACAGCCTACTTCAAATACATAGATCCCTCCATAGACAAATGGAAGAATAAGGTTGGGTACCACGTGGAAGCAATCCATGATCAACAGCTGCAAGCGACATGTGCATACTTAACCAAGTGCACACAACGACCACGAACCAAGCTGCAGAGGGTACCCATGTCCCTATTCCACATGATGGCAGATTCACGACTGCATGCCCAAAATCTTTATGATTGGGCATAGTTTGCTTCGAACCGCCTTCATGAGTGTCTTAAGAACAAGCAGCCACTAACCGTACTGGGGTATCTCATGACAGATATCACTCTCCAGCAAGTACAAAATGGGCCCAAGCTTCAACAACACCTGCAGATTGCGGACAAAGCATGAGACATCCTGATAGGGGCCAAACAGTCCAAGCGTTTACGTTTCTGGGCTACCTCACCATCCGATCTGCCACCCAAAAGGGTGAACACAAGTGTTCTTCAATTGGTCCACAATCGACAAAGCCCACAACCAAAACCGCAAGTGAGTTTGGGGTCATGTCCATGATAATTTCCACTAGATTTCATGTTGTACATATAAGGAGTGTGAATTGAGCACATATCCTTCTATTGTAGCTCGGATTTGAGTTATATAGTTCAATTATGATGACATGCAGATGTTTAGATAGCATGCAAAGTCTTATTGTATGCATGCAAGCCACATGCAATCAATGCATGCAACATGCAAAGTAGTTTCTGTGATTTACACATGTCTAGGCAATTTTATGAGTTGACATGCAGTACATGCACCATACATGCATGCAGTTACACATGTGAATCTCTGGTAGGTGAATGAGTTCAGTTAAGTGGACTTTCCATGCAACTCCATTGTAGGAATTCGAGTCTCTCTCATGTAGGAAAAGCTGGGCATGTTTTGCCATATTGTGAATATTGAGATTTTGGTGTTTTGGATTCATTCTCTCTCTACTCGAGTTTTCTATGTATGATTTTCTCTCTCTACTCGAGATCAGTCTCTTTTTCCCATACTAAACACTTAGAATTATTTGACATTCATTTCTCATAGTGAAGAGTTAGATTTTTTCATCAGATGTATGTCATTGTGCTCTTGTCTTAGATTTTTGAAGCATACTGTTCTTTGATCAATCTTGTGCAATCACAACACCTCAGTAAGATCCTTTAGGGTGTGTGGTGAAGTTCACACGTGTAAAAACTTCACATGGTATCAGAGCTTTATGCTTTGAAGAGGTGAGGGAGTATACACCAGATCATCAGTGTTTTTGCTTGCAGGAACTCAGATTTTTAGAAGGATTCAAACTCGCTGAGAAACAAGCAATCTGTGGATCATAAGTGGATCAAATCAAGGCTGATCTGATCTAGCGGAGCTCTGTACGGACAGAGAGCTCACAAGTGTGAAATCAGCCCTCATTAATGAGTGCTACTTCTCAAGGAATGATCCAAATTTGATGTTCTATAGCTTGTTGGATAGGTATTGGAGAGTAGAATGTGTTGCTCTTGTTTCTAAATCAATTTGATTTGTTTTTAGAAGAGTTTTAGGCAATCAGAGAGTTTGAGAGGGTACTCAACTCGTGGGATATGCCAAAGTGAGCACACATATGTCTTTTTCACCATTTTCATCAATTTTCACTGTCAATCAAGTAGGATTGCATAGAAGTGAGTGTTCTGAGGTCTTAGACTTTTCATTTCACACATATTACTGTGTTTGAGTTGAAAGTAAGTTCCTAGAGAGTTTATCAGTACATTGAGACTCGTGGGAGAGATAGACTTCTTGCTTGCATGTGCTTCTTCTTTTGTGACTGAAGCAAGATCCAAATTCAAGATAGATTGATTTTCTGTATTGAGAATTTGTTCTCACATCAGTTGCTAGATTTCATAGGGTGAATCAACATCTGTGTTAGACCCTAGATTGAGATAGCAAGCAACATCCTTTCAACTCCATTTTTTATCATTACTAGAATTTCTCACCAAGAAGATGTCTTCATCTGGTTCACATTTCTTAGAGCACAATGAGAGATTAACATCTTCTAATTATGCAATGTGGAAGATCAGAATGGAATCATTGTTGATTCCACAGGATGTAATGGATATTGCGAGTGGAGTTGAAGAAGAACCTGTTGCACCTAATGAAGCTGTAGCATTCCACAAAAGAACCAGAATTGCCCTTCATTTTATAAAAATGAATGTTACCAATGAAGTGTTAAGAGAGATCAGTACATACACCACTTCCAAGGAAGCTTGGGATACTCTAAAAACAATCTATGAAATCAAAAATACTTCTAGATTGCTTACACTTAGAAATCAAATATTTTTAAGTTATCAGAGAGTAGATGAGAGTGCTTCATCATATGTCATGAGAGTTAAGGATCTTCATCAAGAGTTAGCTGGTATTAGTGATGCTCTTAAGAACACTGAACTTCTTCAAGTAGTCCTAAATGGACTTAGAGATGAGTATGACAATATTGTGCAGACTTATGCTGTCAGAGAGGATCTTCTATCCTTGGAGACACTGCAAGGTGTTCTCATTGCTGAAGAAAGCAGGCAAGAGAACAAGATGCTGAGAATCAACAGACTTTCATTGAAAGATGGTGGAGATGACAAAGCACTCTTCATCAGAGACAAGTCAAGAGGCTAGGGCAAAGGACAACAACACTTCAAGAAGGACAAGCCAAAGAAGGTGGTGAGGATCAGTCCTCACAAGGTGCAACATCCAATGGCAAGAAGAAGTTGTCAAAGATCAAGTGTTTTTTCTATGGAAATAAAGGACGTTATGCATCAAACTGTTTCAAGAAGAAGAACCAATCTAAGCAAGCTAACCTTACTAATGAGGATGAGTGTGAGGGTGTAGAGAGTGAAAGAGAAGATTTATTAATGATGTCTACTTTTTCATCTTTTCCTTTTAAGAATGAAGAAGTCTAGTGGATAGATAGTGGGGCTAGTTCTCACATGTCTAGTTCTAGGAACTCTTTCACTAATCTCATGCCATATCTAGGTGCAAAAAGGTCAATCTATACTGCTAATGATGTAGAGTGTAGGATTGAAGGAATAGGTAGCATTCCATTACATGCATCATCATCAAAATCTTTTTGCTTACATGATGTACTGTATGTACCTAGATTGACCAAGAATCTCATTAGTGTACTAAGCAAAATGGAGTCGCTGAGAGAAAAGTAGAACTTTGTGTGAATGTGCAAAAGCCATTAGGCTGGAAGCTTCTCTGCCTAAAGAATTTTGGGGAGAGGCAGTTGCATGTGCAAACTCTCTTTGTAATAGGCTTCCAAATCTTGCAATAGGAGGAAAGACACCATTTGAGATGTTGTATAAGAAAAAGCCTAAGGTATCTATCATCTTAGGATTTTTGGTTGTGTATGCTTTGTGCATGTACCTCTAGAAACTAGGAAGGAGAAAGATCCTAGTGCAGTAAAAGGAATTTTTGTAGGTTATGCATCTACTAAAACAACATACAAGATTTATTTGCCCTCTACTGACAAAAATGTTGTTAGTAGAAATGTGGTCTTCCATGAAGATCATAAATTTAACTTGGATGATGTTCAGATCAAAGAAACTCATGCAAGATCAATCATCAACCTTGATGCTATTCAAGAAGAGGTGAGGCCAAGGCTTGAGGAGGAGCAAATTCAAGCTACCACACCAAGAAGATCTACACGAGCAAGATCTGAGCCAAGGAGGCTCAAATATGATGAAGAAGGAAGGCAAGTAAAAGGTGAAATTTCTTATCATGCACTTTTTATATCAGATGACGAGCCTAAGGATGTCCAAGAAGGTTTTCAATCCAAGGAGTGGGTTGAAGCAATGACCCAAGAATTTGAAGCCTTGATGTCAAATAACACATGGGAGCTTGTGGAGCCACCAAACAACATGCATGTGATCGGATGTAAGTGGGTATTCAGAATCAAGTATAATCATGATGGATATATCAATAAGTGTAAAGCAAGACTTTGTGCTAAAGGCTACTCACAGATTAAAGGTCTTGATTATGAAGATACCTTTTGCACCAGTTGCAAAGATGGTAACAATTCGAATACTCATCTCTCTTGCATGTTTTCACAAATGGAGTATGTTCCACTTTGATGTTTCTAATGCATTTCTCAATGGTTACCTTGAGGAGGAGATTTATATGGAGTAACCTCCAGGTTTTGTGAAGGAAGGTGATGAATCAAAAATTTGTCTTTTGTTCAAAAGTCTGTATGGATTGAAACAGGCACCAAGGTCTTGGTATGTAAGGCTCAATTCTTATCTCATATCACTGGATTTTGTCTAAGTGAATATGACCCTTCTCTGTATTATAAGTTTGTAGATAACTTTGTAATTATTCTTCTCATCTATGTAGATGATATCATTCTTTGTGGAAACAATGAAAAGTTAGTTGAAGAAACTAAACATGCACTTGGTACTGAGTTTAGAATGCAGGACTTAGGAGTTCTTCACTATATACTAGGCCTTGAAATAGATTTTTGGAAAGGTCATGCATTTATAAGCCAAAATAGATATGCACTTTCCATGCTTAGAAAATTTCATATGGAGAACTGTAAAGGCATAGATACACCTATGGAGCACACTGTAAAAGTTCCTATTAAAGATGATGAAAAATCCTTTGAGGACGTCACTCTTTATAGGAGTCTTATTGGCTCACTTATTTGGTTAATAATGACTACGTCTGATCTAAGATTTTGTGTTCATAAGCTAAGTCAACACATGCGGGATCCAAAGTTATATCATTGGAAGTTGGCTAAAAGAGTCTTGAGGTATATATCTTCTACCTTGGATTATGGACTATACTATGAAGGAGAAGATCTGACTTTGATTGCTTTTTTAGATTCAGATTTTGTAGGAGACAGGTTGGATAGGAAATCCACAAGTGCTTACACTATATTTCTTGGAGAAAATTTGGTTTCTTGGCTGTCAAAGAAGCACACAACTATTTCCTTATCATCTTGTGAAGCTGAATACAAATATCTTAAAACCACAACAAAGGAGGTTTTATGGATCAAAAGGCTACTTTTGGAGCTTAAGTATTATGCAGATGAAGATTTACCAATTATCAAGAATGATAACATTTCTGCTAAGGCTCATGCAAATAATCCAGTCTTTCATGCAAGGAGCAAGCATATTGAAGTGGCTCATCATTTTGTAAGAGAAAAAGTCATTGGAAGAGAGATCTCGTTGGAGCATGTTTCATCTTCAGATTGTGTTGCAGATCTTCTCACCAAGCCTCTACTCAAGAATGTCTTTATGAAGATGAGGTCTAACCTTGGCCTAATTTCGAAATCTATGTTGATAGGAACATAAATTTAAAGGAGGAGTGTGAGGATTATTAAAATATTATCTTCCTATCTCGAGTTTGGGGTCATGTCCATGATAATTTCCACTAGATTTCATGTTGTACATATAAGGAGTGTGAATTGAGCACATATCCTTCTAGTGTAACTCGGATTTGAGTTAGATAGGTTCAATTATGATGACATGCAGATGTTTAGATAGCAAGCAAAGTCTTACTGTATGCACACCCTACTCCATCATTCTTTTGGTGATTCATTGCTAGGCTCTTAATCTACTCTTGCTTCCTATTCCTTGGCTCAAGGGTGAAGCTGTTGGAGATTGATCGGTTCTTCTACTTGGTCGGGTGGTTTGGCTCCACAATGTTCTCTCGTGTTTTGACTTCTAAGCAGGATCTTGAGGTGCTTTCCCTTACATGAACCTACCTAAGGAGCCTAATAATGTCGACTACTCATATAAAATTCTAACACCCAATTGAGTGAGGAGTGAAAATATAAGGATAGAGACAAAATGGAACAAGAGAAAGGCAAAAATTCAACCCATTCACACATGACATGCTTCCTCTCATCAACTAGTTGTTGGATACTTTTGGACAATTGGTTCTCTTCCAACATTAACTGACCACCATACACTGAAAAAGATAACATTTGAAAACATGTAAGAGGTGGATTTATGCAGCCACTCCTTTGATGAAGATCTAACGAAAATAACATGTGATCAAACATCATTCTCTTATCTAAGTTGCAAAGGAGGAGGAGGTCAATGTAGCCTCTCATGGAAGTACAACTATCCCAAACATGAAAGATGCTTGGGCCAAGAGATTTAAAGTGGTTTTGGCCTACAAGATTACGAGTCCCTTGACAAGTAGCTCCAATATGTGGTAAATTGTGGTTATCTTGCTTGGAATATGGGATAAAAATACCCTACAATTGCTTCATAATCATGTCGAAAGAGGCAATGAAAATATTAGGCATACTTTCAAGCAACATCACCTTGCATCGTTGGGCCATCAATAGAGAACATTTTTCATTATATCATGTTGGGAAGAAACATATGCTATGGAACTTTATTCAACTAACGAATTAAAACATTCAGCTCATTCAATCAAATATTTATTAACCATATAAGATCATTGTAAGATTGTTACTTTCTCAAAAAGAAATCATGCAAATAATACAAGCGTTTTCTTTCAAAAAATTGAGCATAGGCTTCCTACAAACAATTACTATCAACAAAATCCAATACAATTCATGTTTTACTTATCAATTGGTCAATTGCATCTAGATGCTTGATTAATCCATCAAGAATCATAAAAAATGTTGTGTTAATATAATATTTATAACAATAGTTTGTTAATGCAATATATTAATTACTACTACTCATTTGGGTTCTACATGCAATTACTTAGGTATACTCTTAAAGTCAAATTATATGATGAAGGGCACATTAGCAATCATATCTAGACTACATTGACCACATCATGCCACAATGGCATCCTTATTGGAGGCATTGATGAAATATCTATTTGAAAGAAATTGAATTAGGGATCCATCATAGCAACACCCTCACCATATCCATGATAAGATCTCTTTGGTAGAGATCTCTTGCCAATGCCTTTGAAGAGTGCTCCACCAATATGCCACTATGATCATGGGCTTCCTCCATGCTTGATGATGATCTTTGCTTTGAAAGTTCCACTTGCATGATGGATGCACCATAAATAGAGAAATCTGAGGCTTCCAAGCCTCATAAGGATCATGGAGATCAAGATCATAAGATATGAAACAATGATGATTATCAAGATTATGCTTTCTAGCTTGACTAGTCCACATACAATGAACTATATCCATGATGGATCTAATCTTGATATCAAAGACTATCTTGATCTTTTTTAGGCTAGTTACTCTCTCAAGGATGTAAGTGTCCACTTTAAATGCTTCACTTAATC
>MU833114.1:0-60932 GCA_029204225.1 Diphasiastrum complanatum | reverse complement strand
TTCTAAGATTGAACATACAATCGAACAAGCCCAAAAAAATCTAAATATTTAACTCTTTTTCAAGTCATAGTTTGGTATGTACCCAATACAACTTTTAGTTCAAATGTATTAGATTTGTCTTCTTGACAAAATCTTATTACAAATCTAAAGCTAGAAGTTTTAATTTGATTTTGAGGGTGAAATAGGTAATTGGTGTTATCATGATCTCCATCAATCAAGTGACTAACTATAAAAAGAGAGGAAGGGATAACTAGTATAATCGTTAACTCAATATTAATAATGTTTGTGAGGGAATCTATAATTTCTCATAAAAATGACCTTATGGATTAGGAAAATGGAATGTATCTTTGAAGGAGGGAAAAGCAACTTCACCAACTAGATTTGCTGGCCTTTAGAATTAGATTTGGTCATCGTTTAGTGTCTTTTGAACCTTCTGTGTCGTCTTAATGAGCTCATATGTCAAGTGGGCTAGCAAGGGTTATTTTATGGGAGTTTAGTCTAATCTTGTATTTATCATATATTCACCAGTTGATAACAATAATCCATGGTTAAATCAATGAGATTGTCATGAATATAGATCACTCTAGTATAGATGGTCATGAATATAGATCACTCTAGTATTTGGAGCTACAATACTTGGATGAAATATGTGTTATCTCTAACATTTGAGATACATAAACTGTTGATCACAACATCTCCTTATCTCGAACTTGGTTCAATTTTAGAAGTATACTAATTTAGAACAAGTGATGACTATTTTGAAATATGCAATGCTAACAAATCTACCATGTCTTAAGAAATTTTTTGGTTTTTCTAGCTATTATCACATATGTATCAAACAATATGCTTAATTAATTTTTCTCATGACAAACCAACAGGGAAAGTGGAAGAGCTCATGGGAAAAGAATGAGCATTAATATTTTAGAGCATGCTCTGGCCATAGCTTCATCACTTAAAATCATCATAAGCTCAATCATGAATGCTTTGAAAACTTCAAGGCACTCGGTGTGTGGTGTGGAAGAATTCTATAGCAGTAGAGTGTAGGGGAAGGCTTTTTGTTGTTGTTTAGGATGCCTATGATAAGAATTTTTTGTTGATAGTAGTGACTTCCTAGGGCACGATGACACCTAAGCTCTTTTTCATAAACATTGAGAAACGAGAGCATGACACCTAAAACCCAAAACCGTTTCTCATAAATACTAGTACGCTTGCTCGAGCTAAAAAATTCAAACTATAAGGGTGCCCAGCAACCCGCCCGTCCGCCCCCAGTCCCTGCCCGCGCCCCTCCCCCTGCCCGTGCCCGTGTTTCCCCCCCCTCCCGTCCGAGTCCTCCTTTATTAGTGGTAAAAAAAAAACTTAGTTTTCCGGGCAGCGTGAGTTGCCCGAAAACCCAAATAGTTTTAGTATATATAGACTAGTACGTTTGCCAGCCCAAGTGGGTGGGCTCCACGTTTTTAAAAATATGAGTTTGGTCCGGGCAGCTCACATTGCCCGTCACAGCGTGAGCTGCCTGGAAACCCAATTTATTCACGCTGCTCGGAAATCCAAATAGTTTTAGTATATATAGACTAGTACGTTTGCCCGCGCAAGTGGGTGGGCTCCATGTTTTAAAAAATATGAGTTTGGTTCGGGCAGCTCACGTTGCCCGTCACAGCGTGAGCTGCCCGGAAACCCAATTTATTTTAATATATAGAAACTAGCACGTTTGCCCACCCAAGTCGGCGGGCTCCACGTTATTTTAGTATAAATTTTAGTATATATAGATAGATTGAGAGAGAGAGAGAAAGAGAGCCAATTTGTTTTAGTATATATAGATAGATTGAGAGAGAGAGAGAGAGAGAGAGAGAGAGAGAGAATCTGAGCATAAAACTAGATTTCAACCGTATATGCCCTAAAACTTCAATGACATGCATTTGACGGGCGTACGACGAGCAAACGTGGAAGTTGAAGTCGAAAAATTTTCAAAAAGGAGGAGGTCTGGAACGTCCGCGAGAGAGAGAGCGAGCGAGGGTTGGTGATATATCATCTTCTGCTGGAAAAGGTGTGAGGATAGTAAACTTGATATATAGTTGCCTAACACAGCGAGAAATTGGATGGTTTGTAAAACCTTGTGTGAAAGAGGATGAAAAAACCTGCAGAAAATCAGCAACTGTAAGCTCCAAAACAGACCTTCGAATTCCCTTTAAATACTTTAACTATCCAAAACTGATAAACATTCGGGTCGCCCAACATGTTATAGAACTTGAATGAAGCTGAAATTTTTCAAAGCTTATGAATTAGTACCTGTTACTTTTTTGGATAACAACCAATGTGGTGTGTTCATCAATTGGTTTTAGACTTGCAAAATCAGATTGGCTCGGTATTGTAGTGCACTCTTACATAAACTGGTCTGTATTTGCTGAAAATGTATGTTTCATTGCAGGTTTAGGATATGCTCCAATTTCAATCTTGAGAGGAGCTTGGACAGTTTCACAATTTAGAATTGAAGGATATTTGAAACCTCAAAAAGTTTGAGGTAAGCAGGAAGGGGCAACCACAGAAGATAGAGATGATAAAGATGAAAACACGTCGAAAGCGCAAGTATGTGGAGGAAAATGGCAAGGAAGGCTCAAACATGAATAAACACAAGATCAAGAGGGTTCTGGGAGATGGTGTGCGCCAAGCTGTTTTACGTGTTTTACTATGTTTGGACAGGCACATTACTTTAAACTAGTTGTCTGGAAGGAGGTGCATAGTTTATGCTGTTTGCACTCTTTTAGGTTGCCTACAGATTGCTTTTGCAATTTCTTGTACCTGAATTTCGGCCTAAAAAAGTTTGAATTATTTCCAATAAAGGGAATTGCAGCGTTTCTTGACTTGGGTGCATTGATTTCACATTCAAAATGGAATCTATTTTCTCTTTTTTTATCCCCTCGATGGGCCAGTTTCCATCATTTGTTGAAACTCTAGAGAGATACTGTGAAGTTCGTGATCTGTACTTGAGTTTGCTTTTTTTTTTGAAAACTTCTTCCTGACAATTCTTTCAACAATCATGCAGCTATGTCAGTTGTTGTACTTGATCTTGGACCTTGAATCACTTTGATGCCCTGTTACTGCTTTCTATTTCATGGCTTGTTCATAAGTTCATCCTTGCCTTTCCTATGATTTTGTTGTTTGCTTTTCTATTTTCTATTGTTGTCTGTGGTTGTTGGTTTCAGCAATTTTGCTAGTTTTCTGAGAATATTTTAGGCTTCTAGAGTTGCTTGCAATGCTATATCATTCTTTGAAGGCCATACCATAGGGCGTGTTGGAGTAATGGCTCTTCAGTCAAAGTTCATGCAGTTTCTTCATATGTTTTCATGATTCAAGAACTTGCTAAGACATATCTATCACATACAGAGGACCTGGATGTGGATGATGGCTTTGGTATGGAAGCCACACACTTGTTGGGTAGAGATGATGACGATGCCAACACACAGGATGCTGAAAAGTTAGAATCCGAAATGTAAGTTTATTTGCCATCAGAACTTCCTTATATAGAATTGTGTCTGAAAATTATTTATTGTGGTTAATGCTAAAGGAAATCATGGGATATATATTCAACGGATGTTGTTGATCTAAATTTTGCAGCTGCACTTCTTTTATTGAATAATTTAGACTTTAGTTAAGTTTTTGTTATTGTATCAATAGTTTCTGAAGTATCAAAATATTCCAAATTGTTGTATAGCTGAAAAATCTCAGACAAAATCGCATGAGAATAGACTTTCATGTACATTATGATATCTTCAGTTTATGCACTCACTGAAAGAATATATCTGTACTTAATCATCATCCTCCGTATTTATGAATGAATAGAGAAGTTTCTTTTTGTTTGTGCTAGATAAAATGTTTATGCTTTGAAGTGTGCAGCATAATGTTTGAGGGTAGGTGCCAAATTGCTCAAAGCTGTGCATCTTGCGGTCATGAGACCGAAATGAATCTGGCTCCTTACATGTGAATGGCCCATTATCAACATTCACGTGTTTCTCCCCTCCAATTTGAAATTTGATTCTGAGTTGTTTGCGTCCAAATAGGAAAGTGAACTGCAGCATTTGCTTCATTCACCCTCACTGCTTGTTAAATCTTTTGTGTTCATGCTCGTGCGCATGTTTTTTCCTTACAGATGAAGATTGACTTCATCAAAGCTACTGTTTGATATGGGTAGGCGAATGTGTGGTAAGCACCCTCCCTTTCTGCAAACATTCATAAGCACATAAAGCAATGCCATCCTACAATTGAGCCAACTACTATGCACATAATCAGGCCAGTCGAAATGGTGTTAACATACTTGCTATGTTGGTTTCTGCCAATAATTCAAAAGTTAATCAAGTGTTTTGAATTGCTCAGAAACAAATGGATGCAAAAGGCCCTGAAGGAAATTCATCTGAGTTTATTTCTCCTACTTATAATCCAACCTCTCAACAAGGAAAAGATCAGCTATGTTGTAACATTTTTGGATCTGCTTCTGATGTTAAATTTCTCCGAAGATCTCTAGAGAATTTTCTTATTTAATCTGACTCTCAATGGTTTCTGGAAGACTTTAACCAGTTATAAAAAGCTGATATATGCCTGTTCACTTAACTGCGAGCTCACATGGCTTGCTCAAATGTTTGATTTTCTTGATGGTCCTAATGATCTGATCTACCATCTATGCCCCACATTAGTAGAATGAAAGCACTTATCGGTTGAGAACATACCTTGTCATTTGAACTAGTTTTCCTAAGAGTCAAACCACACTCCAAGGAGACTTCATTTTTATGTCTTTAATGTTATCATCAAGCATCCACACTGGTCAACTGAATGAGCCATGTGCTTGCAGATATTCAAACTACGTAGTTTTCAACATTCAGAATTTTAAGTATTCAGGATGACAGGTGAGCTTCCACTGGGAGCTTATGTTTCTAATTGACATGTAAAATTTTCTGTCCACTTCTAGTTATTTAGTTAGAATAAGATGTGTGGAAAATAAGTATGTGCTGCTCAACATCCAAACTCTTAAACCTTAGCGAGGATGACATTCTTTTAAGATAAGTCTCTCTCTAGTTGACATATAAAACATTTTCTGTCTACAATCGTTTAGCTATGTATAGTAAGGTAAGATGCCAGCATGGAAAAGTGCTCTTACAAAGTTTCTTGGTATCCATGTTTTCAAATTTCATTACGTAACCATTAGTTAAGGTGCATTTGCTCAGATTTTCAGAAGCTCTTTAATCATTAGCTAGGTTTCAGTTTTGCTTTCTTGGGTGCAAGCTCATTACTTAATTTTTAAGCTTGTTGAATACTTGAAAGCCTGGTTTATATGTGTTTTTGAGGTTTATTCTGCTAACTCTCGATTTGTTGCCAACACATCTGCAATACTTTCATCTACTACCCTTGCTAGAAAGAATTATTCTCTTTTGCAGATTTTTATTTTGTGTTGGCAAACAGAATAAGTTACTACTATAAAGTCAAAAATTGCTCCTATTTTTGCGTTATATTTGGGTATTTTCCCATGTTATGAAACCAAACAGCAAATGATTTTGTTATGCCAGGGATATAACAGTATTGCTGCCTTCTGATTCATTATTGTTGTATTTCTTTGTCATCCAGGGGCGAAAATGGCCGGTTACGATTACGTCCTGACATAGTGCTGAACGGGCTTCAGTACTTGGGAAGAAAGACCAGTCGAGAGCAAGTGCTTGGCAACAGCTTGTCAGATGGCTCTGAACCTGAAAATGACAATGATGTTGCATCAACTGGCGTTGATCCACAAAAAACAGTTGAAGCTACTGAATTTGATTATAGCATGGATGATTCTGGTGATGGCATGGTAAATGATCATTTTTATGCGAGCATTTATCAAGAGATTTGACTCTTGTATGCATGTTAATGAGAGAGAGAGAGAGAGAGAGAGAGAGAGAGAGAGAGAGAGAGAGAGAGAGAGAGAGAGAGAGAGAGAGAGAGAAAGAAAGCTTTATTAATGTCTTTTCCATGCCAAAAGGCATATAAGACTAAGGAAATACATGTCAAGTATGTGGTAAGCATGGAGCGTATAAAACGACTCCAAAACTGTAATAAAGAAAAACATCTACTGCAAGTTAAGATAACTACATAAATGAGAATGTCTGTGCATGGTAGTCAAATGTATCCATGTCAAGATGCCAGGTTTGTGCTGGCGCTGTAGAAGGATGTAATGCGAGCTGTAGCATGAGGAAGCGTAGCATAACTGACAAAGCCGCTCCTCTCGTGGGGTATCCTGGAAGCGTCCAGTCTCAATGGCAACTAGTGTGAGGACACTCGGAACTGGCCCAGTATAAACCGAAGCCCATGAGATAGTCCTGAGGTGAGATTTGTGGCAAAACTGGAAATCCCACTGTGTCTAGCTCCAGAAAGTGTGTCCTGTAATAGTCGGGTTTGACCTCGAGTTGTCCTTGCCATGTCCGGCTCAAGTATGCTCTATAGAGAAAGCGTCTGATATACTCATGGGTGCCCGATGGAAGGTCTGTGATAGTGTGATAGAAATGCCAAGTGTATCCAGTATTTGGGAGGCCTGAGAGAACCATGATAGTCGATGTCCCTGATCATAAAGGTGTTGCGAGGAGGCAAGTGCCATCTGTGTGTATCTCTGCTCACCTGTGGGTAACGTCATAATACGCTGAATATATAGAATAAGCTGGAAGATGTCAGATAGCTGTATGGGTGGGACCGAGAGAGAGAAAGAAAGAAAGAAAGCTTTATTAATGTCTTTTCCATGCCAAAAGGCATATAAGACCAAAAGGAGTACATGTCAAGTATGTGAAAACCATGGGAGCGTATATAAACGTCTCCAAGAAAAACTATGCATGAAAGAGAAATGAGTAATATAACTGTAAACTACAAACTGCCAACTGTCCATAAGTGGGAGCAAGAATAGCTGCCAGGAGTAGAGTAGTATCAAATAGTGCTGCTCTTGAAAAAAGACGTAATACGAGCTGTATCAGGAGGTATGGACTGTCGCTGACGTCGTCTAGGAGGGTGAAAACTGTGTACTCTCGTAACAAGGCGAGAAGTGTGAACTGCTGCATGACTATGAGTGATACACTATCTCTGACATCGGTGAGGTGGTATGTCGTCGTCATCGTTGTCGGGCCGTGTCCGTCTCTTGGTGAAGAAAGACGTAATCTGAGCCTGAGAGCTAGGATGTGGCTGGTGAGCTGACTGGTACATATCCTGGCGCAGCAAGACCATCTCTCGTAGCATAAGTGCGACACAACGAGAGTTCTCATATCCCGTCAGTGCTCTGAATGTAGTAGGCATGTCACGGAATAAACAATGATATCTCCCTCTAATCTCATAATATATGGGGCATCTGAAGATGAAATGCTCCTCGGACTCTATCTCATGTAGGGGACACAACAGGCATAGTCTCTCCTCTCGTGGTGTACTCTGGAATCTGCCTGTCTCAATAGCCAACTGATGTGAGGAGACTCTGAACTGTCCCAAAGTGAAATGGAGACCGTGTGATAGTCCAGAAGACAAATAGCGAGGTAAAACTGGAAGACCAGTGCTCTAGAAAGTGAGTCGGTAGTAGTCAGGCTTAACCCCCAGCTGGTGACGCCAGGTACGGTCGAGATATGCTCTGTATAAGAGAGAGAGAGAGAGAGAGAGAGAGAGAGAGAGAGAGAGAGAGAGAGAGAGAGAGAGAGAGAGAGAGAGAGAGAGAGAGAGAGAGAGAGAGAGAGAGAGAGAGAGAGAGAGAGAGAGATCTTTATTAATGTCCAGGGAATACCCCAAGGTACGTAGGACTAAAAAAAAAGGTAGGTACATGTCAAGTGTGCCTGGTGGGAGCATGAAAGCTCAACCACCTAAAAGAAACAAGATTACAATAAAACAGGAAATAGTGCTATGCACAAGGAGAGTCAAGCATCATAGATGTCTCTCTGCTGTGAAAAAATGATGTAAAGTATGCTGTGGCACTGTCTCTGTGCGAGCTGCTTCTCTCTGTCGTCGAGTAGATGATCGGTGGTGTCTATGCTGTCGTAAAGTTGCAGGCTATGGCCTGCGGGCTGGTTGTCTCTCTGGTCGACGACACTATCTTTGCCGTCTATGTATGGTGGCATCTGGAATCTCAGCCTCTCCATCAGAGTCACTACTCTCCTGCCTCTGTCTCCGACGGGATAGACACTCCTGTATGCTCAGCTGTATCAGGGGGGAGGTGTCAGCGTCAAGACTCGCCATACGCAGGTCTATCATCTCCCATCAACGCAACACATCTGGAGTCCTCATACGATATCAAGGCACAGAGTGCAAGTGGATGGTCTTGAAACAAGCAGTAGTATCTCCCTCGAATCTCATAGTAAGCTGGGCATCTGAAGAGAAAATGAAACTCATCCTCTATATCATGTAGGTCACACATACTACAAATCCGTGCGTCTCTCGGGATGCCCCTGTATCTACCAGTCTCAATGGCTAACTGGTGAGAGGAAAGCTGGAACTGACCCATCACTATCCGCAATCTGTGTGAGATACTGTCTACTAGGTATCTGGGTACAATGGGATACCCAGCAGGATCCCGAGATAGAAAATGTGTCCGATAAAACTCCGTCTTCACCCCAGATGAATCCTGCAAAGTGCTCTGAAGATATGCCCTGTATAAGTATCCTCTAATATACTGATGAGTACCAGCTGGTAGATCCGTAATGTGAATACTCAATGTGGAGAGGAGACGACAGGCCTGGGAATACCACGAGAAGGAGTGCCCCTCAGAGGGTAGGTGCTGGGAGGACGACAGAGCTGCTGCAGCATAGTGTGTGCCTCTACCCTGGAGATCCTCTAGGCGCTGTATGAATGTGACAATATGGAACAGTGCCTCTATCTGAATAGGGGGGACGACAAACTCTGCCAATATAATATGATGTGGGATAGAGGGCTTAGCTCGTATCATCTGAGAGAGCATATGAATCTGAAGTCGTGAGATGCGTGCCCACTCGATAGCCGTCAAGCTAGTACTCCATGTCTCTGATGCATATAGAGTTGAGGGAAGGACCATAGTGTCAAAGAGTCGGCACTTACTAGTTGCATCTCTAACATGTGAGCTGAAACATAATCTCTCCAACTCTACCAACGATGCATAACCCTTCTGTAGTCGGGAAAATGCCGCCTGTCGCATGCTGAAAGTGGGACCAAAAAATACCACCCCTAGGTATGTGTAGGAGTCAACTACCTCAAGTGGATGCTCCTCCCATAAAAGCACCTGTCGCATCATGAAGGATCTGGAGGTGTTAAATACCATAACTTTGGTTTTGGCCACATTCACTGATAATTCCCACTGAGTACAAAGAGTGAAGCGCGTCAAGATGCCGCTGCAAACCTTCCCTCGTCCTCGAAAGCAAAACCACATCATCAGCATATAATAGGATAGCGATAACGAGGTCACCCAATGTGCATCCCTCACCTCCCTCCGTCTATATAACCTGCTCAAGCTCGTCTATATATAAACCAAAGAGTGTAGGAGAGAGAGGACATCCCTGCTTAACCCCAATGGTACTCTCTATCTTTGGTGATACAACTCCTGATACTCGGATACGACCAATAACTCGTCTGTACAATGCCACAACTGCCTGTATGATATCCTCTTGGAGGCCACGGTCCCGAAGTCTCTGTATCAGTAGATGTCGAGGCACAGAGTCAAAGGCCTTGCGGAAATCCACAAAGCAGCAATATAAACGCTCTCTCCTGGCCTTATCTCAGGGTGAAAATATGATCTGATGTGGTATATCCTGGTCTGAAACCTGCCTGACCTATGGCATGCAGTGCTCGGGTATCCATCTCTGTACTGATCTCTGACTGAAGAATAGAACCATAAACCTTGGCAAAGAGGTGACTGATCATGATGGTACGATAGTTGTCGACTTTCATGGGATCACCGCCTTTATGGATAGGATGGATAAGGTTTGTGGACCAGGGTGAGGGGAAACCAGATGTGATAGAGCGGTTAAAGAGGAGAGAGAGGAAGGGTGAGAGAATGTCAGCAGCTTGCTTCAAAAGTTCAGCTTCTAGATCATCAATATCCTTGGCCTTATGTAGATTTAATCGGTCAATGGCCTCTTCTACTATGGCTGGAGAGAATATATCAGAAGTACATGTGTAGGGATGTGTAGGAAGTGGAGGGGTGTTAGGAACAGTGTACAACGATGTGGCATAGGTTAACCATGTGCTAAGATCTGTGATCTGGGGTGGAGGTGCCCGTGAGAGGAAGTTTTGCCAAAATGATCGTGACGAGGAGCTAAAGAGAAGGTCCATCATCTTCTTCCCCTGGCCGATTTCGTAAGTAATTTTCTTTTTTCGGGTGGTTCTACGGTATCCGTGGGATAAGTCCTTTACCATATGGGGAAAGTGGCAGCGTGTGTAAATCAAGTCCAGATGAAGTTGGTTACACTCGTGGTCATACCAGGGGTTGTGTGGTCGATTATGTCTTAAGTGCTTGGGCCGTGGAGATGGGAAAGCAAGGGATGCAGCGATATGCAAGGTCCGGACAAGAAACAGAGACTGGTCCGTCAAAGTATCGTCGTAAGGAAAATGAGTCAGGAGGTCAGATAATGCTTCCCTGAGGATGATAGCGGTACACTGTTTTGTTGCCAGGAGTTAGGGTATTAGTACATGGGGTGTGAAGAAGGCCAATAGAGAGAGAGAGGTATGAGTGGTCAGACAAAGTGGTATGGTGAACCAGGAAAGATGAAATGTAGGGGAGGAGAGATGGCAATCCCATGAATTAGTCAACAACACTACTCCCTCCACTGTGTGGAAAACAAGTAAAGTCACCTGAACCAGGCCACTGCAATAAGCCATTATAAATGGCCAATCCATGAGCCTCGCCCAAATGAAGCACCTACTCTCCGTATGCAGTAACTGGACCCTATGCATCTGCTTATTGTCGCCGGAGGCCAAGTTCATCCCAGTCTAAAGCATGTATCCGCTGTGGATCATCCTCTGCTCTATGGAACTCTGTCTGCCTGGACCCAGTCCTGGCATTAAAGTCTCCAGCTAAAAGAACATAACGCCGCTCCTCATATCGGATAATGTCTGAAGAGATATCCATGTAAGGTGACTCCTCGTCTGCTGTGAAAACTGAGATGTCTGGTGGAAAATAACAAATGGCTAAAAAGAGGTCACGGGTCAATCCCATCAAAGTCCGGTCCACCTGAATCCAAATATAGCGAGCTCGCTCATGTGTATGCACCAACTCGACCCAAGGCCGAATGAAGTTGCAGACTAAGCATGCCACCCCACCAGAACCCTGATCTGTCAATGCTCTTGTCGACCGCCGATGTGCAGAGTACCAGCAAAAACCCGCAACAACAGGTAGACCTCTTTCTGGACTCTCATGTGTCTCTGTGAATAGGAAGAGATCACCCTCCACACAAAAGTCTCTAAAATCACCGGCAGTAGCTGAGGTTGCAGTTCCATAGCCTCAACCGCAATGCTCAAGGAGGACCCCCCGAACCGCTTAGTCCGAGGGGCCTTAATCCCTATTTGACAGAATTCGGAGGATCAATGTATCGAGCCTTGCCATCCCGATAAATTACCCTCTTCCCCAAGGCTTTTCCTCAATAAATGCTTTTTTCCGATCCACAACTTGCATGGGAGTGAGATCATCATCCATAAATATAAGTGTACCTCTAAGCTTGGCCCACAATTTGAGAGCTACCCGTTTCTCTTCCAGATTCGTAAAGCGAACTATGAGTGTAGAGGGGTCTCTCTTGGTTCTCCAAGCTCTATCCAACCCTTCGGAGTGATGGGAGAGTGTGCTTGAGAGAAAGCTGGCTGCTTCAGTCATTGGATCGTTGGTGTCTTCAACTCTGCGGGCCCTAATATTCAGGGCTTTGTATTCTCGCATTCGCTCTTTGGATATGGTGGCCGAAATGACTCGGTTGAAGGATGGTGTACCCTCCCTAACATCCTCCTTGAACAGAGAAGCCCACGATTTTGTCTCAGCCTTATGTTGTTCTATCTTCTCTTCCAACTCTTGAATCTTAGTAGGTTTCCTTGGTTACTTATTGCTGCCTCCAAAGAAGTAATCCGGGCCAACATGATTTCTCGTTCAGCGGCCATAGTGTGAATGACCGTTTGAAGCTGTCCCATTGCTTTCCGTAGAGAGGTGGATTCGTTCTTGATTTGCTCGATGTAGGAGAAAATGTATTGCTCGAATGACTTGGCAGGTGTATAGATCTCAGGTATCAAGAAAGAGGAGTGAGCAGGTGGATGGCAAGGAGTATGGACTGTAGGCAACACTGTCTCATCTTTCATACCGCATATGATTCCATCTGTAACCACAACAGTGCCATCACGAGATCTCTGAGCAACATTGAAAGCATTGGCATACTGATTGGAAACAAGAGTGAATGCGCTGGTGGACAGCGAGAGAGGGACTTTGGTATCATTGGAATCTGGAGCGCTGGTGGATAGAGGAGGAGCTGTAGCGCTAGGAGATAACGGATCTGCATCGATGCTGGAGCCGGATGCAGCGCTGGTGGACATCAGAGCTGGAGTTGGTTTCATCAGTGGAGCTGGTTGAGCTTGTGGAGCGATGGAGCTGGTTTCATCAGTAGAGATCCGCGGTGGAGAGACTTGGCCAGCTAGCGATGGTGTAGAGACCCGCGATACCTGGCTGGTTAGCGATGTGTCAACCGTGGAGACCCGCGATGGAGGCTCCTGATCTGTGGAGACCCGCAATACCTGGCCACTTAGCAAATCTGTAGAGACCCGCGATGGAGGCTCCTGGCTACTCAGCGATGGTAAAGGAGCCATCTGGCCACGAGTAGAAGTCCGTGAGGGGGGGGAGCGTGGGCTCCCCTTCCCTTTTCTGGCCATAGACAAGGACCACTCCTACTGTAGCGCCCTCGCCATCTCCATCGCGAGAGAGAGAGAGAGAGAGAGAGAGAGAGAGAGAGAGAGAGAGAGAGAGAGAGAGCTTTATTAACGTCTTTTCCATGCCAAAAGGCGTATAAGACGAACGAGTACATCATATAAAGTTGGACACAAGATGGATCAGTGC
The DNA here is from genome assembly GCA_029204225.1 of Diphasiastrum complanatum. Classification (NCBI taxonomy): domain Eukaryota; kingdom Viridiplantae; phylum Streptophyta; class Lycopodiopsida; order Lycopodiales; family Lycopodiaceae; genus Diphasiastrum; species Diphasiastrum complanatum. The sequence goes on along the minus strand of MU833114.1, from coordinate 47,902 downwards.
CGTCAAAGCAAAATAACAAAATTAACTAAGAAGAGATTCATATAGCCAGGATTATATGGTGCGTAGACCATTTACATGTTGAACTGGACATCTCTTCATTTCTCTATCTCAGACTCTATCTCAAAAATCTTCTCATTAACTATAGGCTTCCGATCGACAAGTCTGATAATACCATCATGATAGATAAGCCGCTTGCCAGTTGATAGAGCTTCTTGTCTTGCCTTCTTACGTTCTTGAACTTGGATGAAGGTAAGATCTTTGTCCAAGTATATTTTGGTATCCCGCAGCCCATGAGATAAATCGGTATGCAAATAATATGGAAGTATGGGATATCCAGTCAAATCCAACTCCAAAAAGTGTGATCTATAAAATAATGGTTTTCCTCCAAGCTTCCGATGCCACGTCCTTTGAATGTAGTTACGAATGAAACCACAATTGATCTAGAGCTAAGCTATGAAAGCATCACATAAGCAAGACTTAACCCTAGAAAGCAGGAAAGAGGGATTAAGGAGACTAAAGAGAGATCAATATCATTAGCTGAGTAACAAATGACACAGATTCCCTACTTATAGCCTTGAGGAAGCCTTAAAAGGAAGCTTCCAGTGGCTAGGGCCCAACTGGGAGGGATAATAGTGCGCCCTCCAAGAAGGCCCCCACTCTCCAGTAATATGTCCAAATGTCCCAATAATGAATAATAAGGCCCAAGGCCAACCATATAGTCTAAGTGCCACTAATGAATAAAAAAGGGCCCAAGGCCTGCCTATGCATAAAGTAAAGTAAATGTAAATGGACGTGGCGAATGTAATGAGCCGAGTCCATAACTCTCCCCGACACAAAAAAAAGACCCAACTGCTGAAAAGAAATTGGATCAAACAACAGCAAGCCCTGGTGCATCAACAACTAGAGCAACATCTGACGTAGAGGAATCAACAAGTGCAACAAGAGCACGAGCCTGATCCGCAAGTGCGTGTATGATAAAAGACATAAATATGCTCCCCTGTGGCCTCCTCAACAGGACAACCATCCCATTGGACCAAAAACTGAATCTGCCGGCATCGTCGACTATGATGAAGGCGAACTTGGTGAATGGTAGCTGGTAAGAAAGGGAACAACTCAGGATCAACAACGTGGTTACGAAGGGAACATCTCAGCCGTGTCATCTGAAACCAAGCACTATGGAACAACCAGGAACGCCAAGGAACCAGAACCAGGAATACCAAGAGATCCGTAATGCCCAAGATAGTAGAGGATCATCCCAAAAGATAGGGACATCATACCAAGGTATCCAAAAAGCTCGAGAAGGTAGAACTGCATCAGCAACGGGAAGCCAATAAGGAAGCTGGAAAAGAGATGGGACACTCATCGCGAATAGCCGCATCATACACATAACCATCAACCATATGTGCAAACTCAGTGCTATAGGTTCCCCAAGAAAAGGTAGCAACATCAGAAGGCCAGCACCAAGGAGTAGGAACATAAGCAGGATGACAGGCACGCTGTAATAGCATGGAAAAGCAAGTGATATGCCAAGAAACATGGAGCATAAAGAGATCATCCTGACAAAGGATAGCTAGAATGGAGAAATGTGCACTAGCATGGTCAAAAGGCCCATGAATGAGAAGTAGCAGTGGCACACGGTACCCTCAAGGCCCATATCACGAGAAGAGCAGCATGTCAAAAGCTCTAGAAGGTCCAAGAAATCAATGCATCATCTAAAAAACAATGATGCATGAAAACAGCAGTAACAAATCTAGAAATAGTAGAGGCCCCAACTGAAAAATTGTAGCCGGAATACTCATCCAGAAAGACCTCATATGGACATACCAATCCATCATAGGATACGGCAAAAACGGATGGAGAATTGGATGACCCATCGGAACTGGCCGCAAGTGTAATCCCAAAGTACACACCAGGCGCACAAGTGAGGAATAGAAGAAATGCACTGGAACGAGGAACAGGATCTGCAGCATCAGTAGCAAGCATCGAAGCAATATCCACGTGTAGCTGGGAATGAGTATCAAAGCACATATGAGCAACACTGAAGTATATCGCGGGAACATCCCCAAAAACTATCCAAGAGAGGAGAAGGAACTCTCCTAAGGTACTCTGATGGTCTCGGAACACCAGAACAAAGTGGCAACACAACTTGGAGACCAAGCGATATGGAGCAACCTGAAATGACTGGAAACCTGAAGATCACCCGGACAAACAGTAGCTGTAACGGAGGGAATAACCCAAGCCATCAAGATATGCCAAGCCTGACAATGAGCAACAATCCAAGGAACAAATAGAGAGCCACATGCATAATCATAGAGATATCCGCACCATAGGCGATCAGTAATATGGAAAAACCAGCACCAATCAATAGGTCCAAATGAAAACCAAGCTATACGTAATAACCAGGAATGGCATATATCCATAGCTGAAAATGAAGCAGTAGTATGAGCAATAGGTCCGAATGAAATCCAAGCGATACGCAATAACGAGGAATGCCAAATATCAAGAGGTAAAAAGGAATCAGTTGCATGAAAAACCTCTAATGCATAAAAAGCCCAAAAGTGTATACCATCGGCATTGACTGCAACAAATCTATATGTAGAAACACAAGGAGACTGAAGGATCCCCATATACTCATCTAGAAAGATTCATATAAATACCCTAGATAAGTAATAGTGACCATTTGGCAAATATCCTCGGATGGAAATTGTGTAACGGTAAGGGCCAAAGGCACATGAATCTTGTAAGGAATCGTAGAAATATCATGAGGCAGACCGCAAACTTCAAGCAGAGATCCATGGATGAAAGCTGATACAACCTGATTACCAATAACGAGGGAACCATCAACCGTGGACCCGTGAAGAACCCCAGAGAAATCAGCAGGAACATCGGCCATAACGGACTCAAGAGATGGAGATATAGAGACCAATGGAGAAGATACTGCACCAACCACCGAACCAGGAGGGCTATCTGAGGTATGCGCAGAAGTATATGGCCTCAATATCAATGAAACCAGAAACCCCTGAATACGATATCTGTGAATTAAGGCATATAGGCGCAAGGCATGCAGCAACAATTTGTAAATCCGGAGCAACATGGAAGAGGACCCACAGATGGTGAAAGTGAAGCAGCAACTGATGTACACTGAATGGAAAGAAGAGCTGCATCCTTAGCCTTTGGCAGGCTACGCATAAACTGCTTCCCGGTAACCAACCGATAGTCACCCTGGGAATCAATACCAGCAAGTGAATGATAATGACCAACATGAGTAAAGGAAAGTGTTTGCTGAGAGAGATCCACAGCAACAGTACCAAGTGAAGAGAACCAGTCTGCACCAAAAATAATGTCATAGCGCTCCAGAGGAATGATGTTGAAATCTTCCTGACCAGAAAAACCAATGCGATAATCCAAGCTCTGAAACATCTGAGAACTAAGAAAAGAATGGGAACGAGCAACCTCAACATTGAGAGGCTGGGAAGCAGGAACAGGTGTAGCATGAATCCTGGTGGAAATGTAACTGCTAATAAATGAATGTGTACTGCCTGTATCTACTAAAGCAATATACTCTCGCCCCGCATCTAGAATAATATGATCCACAAATGGAACAACATACGTAGGCATAATAACAGAAGCATCAACTGATAAGTTCTGGCCTAAATATGCATCTAGAAGAACCGCATACTCATCTAGACGGCTATCAGCAAAATAAGCTAGTGTGTATACAATAGGACCATCATGAAATGTATAACCATATGCCATATGGAGATCTACGGGAGTAGGCAAAGCATCTGAAAGAGCAACCGTAGACCCATGAATGATATTGAAATAAGGAGCATAGGCGACAACATCTATAGCATGGGGCTCAGGAACATGAGTAGCATCAAAGTACTCAACAACAATATCAATGCATGCAACAACATCGACAGTAGTAGCAAGGCATACTATATCAGTACCAAAGCATGGAACAATATCATAGCATGCAACAACATTGGTAGCACCATCAAAACATGCAACGACATCAACAATAGTATCATAGCATGCTATATCAGTATCAAGGACCATATCAGCCGCAACCTGTATATGTGAATCAACATCAGTAGGAACCTGTATATGTGACTCTGACTCACTATGGGATACAATGACGAGCTCAGGTAGATCAATGACTATCTCAAGTAAATCAGGCAACTCGCTCACGCTGTGTGATATAGAATCATCCTCATGTGTATCGCTAGCAATGTGTGATGCTATCTCTATTTGTCCTGCACAAGAAAATGGAACCTTGCATATGGAAGAATGCTCAGGAGGGGAATCAGAAGGAGTAGAACTCTCAAGACCTATAATACCACTCGTAAGAGCGAGAGGAGGAGCAAATGCAGAATCATCATCGGAAAATATAAGAAGGCGAAGTACAGGTCGAAAGTCATGCCACTCAGAGATAGGCGGATGAGAATGGACATAGTCAAACCACTTCGACCTTGCAGAACTCTTTAAAAGAAACATTGCATCAAGAATCTTAATAGGACCTGGACAAGTTGGTCGAGAAGTATCAAAGTAATACTGAAGACGTGTGATCCATTTGTCAAACATATGTTCAGATGGTTTATCACTATTAAAAATAAAAAGATAATCTAAAGGGGATAGAGACCGAAAATCAGAAGTCATGATATAAAATAAAATCAAAAGTAACTGAAAAGAATACGTAACCCAATGATCCAAATAATTTGGGTTGTTTTTTTTAATAATGGAGCGTAGGAAACGAAGACAAACAAAAAACTGAAAAACAAAATCGACGATGAAAATGAACTATGGAATTGAAATGCAAATGGAACGGAAACTAATAACAAATAAAGAAAGACAAGATGAAAAATGCGATGGAAAACACAAACTACAAAAAGGAATAAAAGTAAATGATGGAGAAACGGCTGAAAATGGTGATGAAGAAGGGCGCTGGACAGCCTCCAAACAATCAACAATATGGACAGCAAATCAGTGGAGAAATCCGTTGAAGATGACAAGTAGGGCGCTGGGCAGCAGCTACCAAAATCCGCACATAACCTGAAAAAAAATGGAGAAAACCACTAATAATGGTGATGAAGTAGGGTGCTGGACAGCCTCCAATTAATCCACGAAATGGGCAGCAAATCGATGGAGAAAATCGACGAAAGTGACAAGGTAGCAGGGCGCTGGCCAGCCCCTCATCAGTTGAGTAACAAATGACACAGATTCCTTACTTATAACCTAGAGGAAGCCTTAAAAGAAAGCTTCAAGTGGCTAGGGCCCAACTGGGAGGGATAATAGTGCGCCCTCCAAGCAGGCCCCCACTCTCCAGTAATATGTCCAAATGTCCCAATAATGAATAATAAGGCCCAAGGCCAACCATATAGTCTAAGTGCCAATGGGCCCAAGGCTTGCTTATGCATAAAGTAAAGTAAATGTAAATGGACGTAGCAAATGTAATGAGCCGATCCATAACTAATGTATAACCTATAAAGATAATGCTAGATATGCTGGTAAGTACCCTTGGTAGGTGAGATATGAACATGCCAAAGGAGTCCCTCAAATGGCAAGCTTTGTGGTGGCCTTGACTATACAGTGTTTGTGAGGAAATAAGTGTTGTAAGCTAGTAGTGACTCCCATCCATTTGAATAAGTCTCTGCAAAAAATGATTAGTCTAAAGACCGCCTCTATAGGTGGGACTGCAAACTCAGCCAAAATAGTCTAGTGTGGCACCGAAGACTTGCCCCTAATCATCCGTGAGAGCATGGTGATATGAAGTCTCAAGATATTGGCCCACTCTGTTGAAGTAAGGCTAGTACACCGAGACTCTGTAGCATACATAGTTGTAGGAGTAACGCCTGACCCTTTGCCAATTTGGTGAAGGCTGCTTGTCTCATACAAAAGGTAGGGATAGAGAACCAAAGACCAAGGTATGTATGATGAAACACACCTCCCAAGGTTGGTTATCCCACAATAACACCTGTTGCTGCATAAAAGCTCAGGATGTATTGAAGACCATAAGTTTGGTCTTACTATTAACGTCTAGACCCCTGTGAGAACAAAATAGGCGAAGTGGGAGAGAATGGGATAGAGATATTCAGTAGCATGGATGAGGAGTTCAGATTCCGGCTCTTCAATGTCACAGGCATGACGAGAGTTAAGATTCTCATTGGCTCTCTTCACTAAATATGGAGTGAAGAGGGTAGATGATGTGGGACTAGGTGAAATGACAATAGGGGAGTTAGTATGAATGGTATACAATGTCTGAGCATAATCTCTCCACATCTGTAGATTGGTCAAGACAGGAGGTGGAGCACGAGGGATAAACTCACGCAAGAAAGATGGAGACGACCACCAACTCTTAGGTAGATTGAGTGAATGGCAAAAGGGAAGCCCCACCACTATATAGGCATAGCATAGTGGTTCCCATCAAGCACGGTCCTGCCGGCGACACATGACCACCTAGGACGGTGACGCGTGGCACCAAAACATGTCGATAACGCCAGACCTACGTCATGCCCCTTGCGAGGCCGTCACTGAAGTTCGTACCGTTATGGTACATAACATTCCCTCCCCCATAAAAACTTCCTTCTATGGGAGAAAACCAGGGAATCTAAGTCTCAAATCGTCTTCCTTCTCCCAGGTGTCCTCATCATCTGACTTACCTTTCCAACGAATCAGATGTTCATCAAACGATTTCTCAGCTGATGACGTCAGGTATCCATGATCCTGTCTGGTTTATGGGGTACAAAAGCAGTCAAATCCTCCAATAACACTAGATCATCTGTGGGAATCAAGTTATCCTTTCCACCAAGTCGTTCCTTTAAACGACTAACATGGAATACAGGATGGACCTTAGTTCCAACAAGGAGTTCTAGTCGATACGCAGCCCTACCAATCTTGTTAACAACTTTGAAAGGACCGCTATAACGTGTAGATAACTTCGGCCATTTCCTCATCGAAGTGTCTTAGAGTCCTTTGGGATTCTAAGATACACCACCGATCTCAAATTCTTGAGGAGAGCGGCTTTAGTTAGCATAGAATCGGGCTCGATCCTGAGCCGATCTAATGCTTTCCCTAGCTGCCTGCAACATTTCCTGCATATCATGCAAGAATCCGCTGCAGCTTTTACCTTGAGACCTTTGAAGGGAACAAGGCTAAAAGTTGTACAAGAGCATAAAAGGACTAAAACCAGTGGCAGAATGCTTCATACTATTGTATGTGAACTCAACCATTGGGAGGTACTTTTTCCAATCTGATTGTGGCCTAGAAACATATGCGTGAAGCATATTTTCCATCGATTGGTTGACACGTTTGGTCTGACCATCGGTTTCTAGGTGATTCGTAGACGAAATACTTAAGGTAGTTTCCAGTCTTTCAAAGACTGCCTGCCAGAACTTGCTAGTGAACTTGGAATCACGATCACTAACAATATCGTTCGGCAAACCATACAACCTAAACAACTTTTCAACGAAGAGTTGAGCAAGTTTCGAAGCTTTGACAATGATTTTTGTTGGAATAAATTGCATCATTTTGGTAAGCCTGTCAACTACTACCCAAATGGCATTGTGACCCTTCCCAGAATTGGGAAGTCCGACCACAAAATCCATGGATATATTTCCCACTTCTTGCTGGGTATTTCCAACGGATGTAACAGACCAACCGCTTTGCGTCTTTCTGCTTTATTAACTTGGCATTGTTCACACCTTTGAAAATATGCCTCGACATGACCTTTCATTTTTGGCCAATAAAATTCGCTTTTAACAAGGTCAAGTGTCCTCTATATACCAGGGTGTCCGGCACTGGGGCTATCGTGGCACTCATGCAAGATTTGGGCCCTAATGTCTGTGATATTTGGCACACAAACTTTTCCTCTACGGAAAAGTAAACCATTTTGAATGGAATATTCATCAAGTATCTTCTCTTCATGAGACTTCTTGGAATCCTGCTTTCCAAGATTATTCCTGCCAGGACTTCTTGCCAAATACGACCGAAAAACTCATCGGTACGACGAAGGTCTCTCGGAGAAAGTTACAACTCAGAATGGAAATCAGCAAAGCATAACTGATTAAACTCTCCAATCCGGCTCAAAGCATCAGCGACACAGTTCGATGTACCACGACGGTACTTAATGTCGAATTCGAACTCCTGAATGATTTCCGACCAACGGGCCTTACGACCCCTAAGGTTCGAGGCATCACAGATAAACTTAAGAGACTCATGATCCGTCATAACCACGAATATAGACCCGTACAAATAGTGTCTTCAGATCTTTAATGCGTGGATGACAGCAAAAAGTTCCTTCTGATAAGTAGAATATCTACTTTGAGTTGGGTCCAACTTCTTGCTTTCGAAAGCCATAGGTCTACTATCCCGGTAAAGGACTGCACCCACCACATAGTCACTAGCATCCGTTTCCACCAGGAAAGGTCTGCTAGTGGTGTGGTCATTACCGTTCTCAAGCAACCTTGCAAGGTTACAGGTCGATTCGAACAGGTCGATTTGAACCGGCCGGTTCGAATCGGAAAAAGGTTGGAACTTGTTTTTTTCATTCTTCAACAAAAAAAGTCAAATATTCACTGATACTATAGATACTTAAAGTTTAATAGCTAAACAATTTCAATTTTCCTCTAAATTTACAGATATCAGGATTCAGGATAATCAGATCTCTTGTGACCTGTCGTATCAAAACAGAATGACATTATGACCCAAGTTTAAGAGGATTGCAGTAAGTTGAAAGTTGTAACTAGTAACTTGTAACCATATCCTGGCCCCTAGGTACAAGGATCTGCTAAGTGCTCACTGCTTGCCAAGGAGACTCAGGATTGTGAGTGACAAGTGTGGAGTTGGAAGTTGGAAGTTGGAACTTGTTACAACTTACTTGACGACGGACACTTGGAACTCAGGGTTTAGAAATTAGGAGCCTGGAGTATAACTGAAATTTGAGCTCAGAGGCTAGAGCTGAATCCTGATAATAGCTATTAGTGACCCCTAACCAGTGACTACTTAGTACTAAGTTCTAATTACTAACCAGTGACCACTTACTAGTCTGATACAGTGAAAACTTCAAACTAGATTCTAGAATCCATACTATATCATGATTCATGAATCATAACATAATAGTAAATACATATGCCAGGTGCCTCATGAGTCCGGTCACCAATGTAAAGCACGATGTGTCTGATGATAAATCATGATGTGTACATACTACACTGTAAACAGCTCAAGAGTCAATGCTCATCTAGTGACATGAACATCTACAGACTAGTAACTACAATGATCTAATGTACAATCATCAATGAGCACTGAGCAGTGAGCACTCTAAGCTCTCCTACGCCTGAGTCTCCTCCCACTCGCTGGTGCTGTGGAGCCTGCTGTGGCCTCTCGAGTGGTAGGCTCAGCTGTGAAATCCTCATCAGAGGCAGAGGTATGATGCCCCTCATCCTCGTCCCCGCCCTCCTCGGACTCCTCATCCTCATACTCCTCTGAGGACTCTGACCCTGACGATGCCTCAGACTCAAACTCAGACTCGTCCTCGTCGTCAGGGCTGTGAGCATGGGAGCTGCTACCCTCTCCTGCCCTCCTCCTACGCTCTGCTCGAGTGACAGGTCTTGCACAGTGCACACAAAGAGGGACAAACGTGTTATTGCCTGCAAATTAGTAAATTACGATAATTAGTTTGAACTTTGAAAATTTAATTCAAGACCTTAGACAATCCTAATTTCTCACCTGCACTTTGCATGGCCTCCTCATGGAGGGATGCGTACACGTCGTCCTCTGACTGGTCTTTCGGTGGCAACTCTGGGACCTTTGCCACATCGATCAGATCGGGATTAACCTACACACATGTCACAATGCACATTGAAATCAAGACAAAATTTGGAGGGCCGAGTCCCGACAAAAGTTAAAATGTAGCTACAGTCTAGTATCTACTATTTAGTATCTAGTATCTACTAACTGGGTCCTGCCACCTGGGATGATGGATCACATGTTAGAATCTAGAAATTATAATTTATGGCTTACAAGTTACCCGGATAGGCTCTGCGGTGGTGTAATAGATCCTAACACCACAGTAGGGCAAACACTAACTGATCCACCCAACCTTGCCTACTCCCTGACATAAGAGTAAGCCCCTCCTAGCCCAGTGTGAGGACTGGTAGCATGCAACTGCCAAGTGTCGGCCACGTGTCCCTGACGTGGCCGACTGCACATTGAGATCCCACTGGGGGCCCTATCCTGCTAACAGGGTCCCTAGGCTGTGTTAGGCCCGCCATGGCTATGGACCGTGCTGGGGCACACTACTCACACTGTCTTGCCCTGTTGGTCGTGTACGCTGGACACGACCTATCTGTGTTCTCTAGGGTTCGGCACTGGTTACGAGCTCGTAACACTCCCTCCCCCTTAAGAACCGTCTTGGTCCTCTAAGACAAAGTCTGGAAAAATCTTGCGAAGGACGTTGCCTCTTTCCCAAGTGGCATTCTCAACAGGCTGATCATTCCACTTAACCATATATTCTTGGTATAGAGTATGACGAGTCTGCGTCTCTCTACTATCAAGAATCTCCTCTGGTTCATGTGGAGGTTGCTGAGGATGCATTGGGAGAACTAGAACACTGTCCCCTAGCAGATTTTCTGATCTGGCTAAGGCTTTTCGTAACTGACTTACATGAAAGACTGGAAAAACCTTACTGTTGTGTGGGAGTTCTAGTTCATAGGTGACCTCGCCTAGTCTCCTACTGATGGTAAAGGAACCACAATACCTTGGAGACAACTTAGCACACACTCCTGATTTGAGGGTTTTAGAGTCGACTGGGACTCTCAAGTAGACTTTCTCACCAGCGGAGAACTGCACATCCCGTCTGTGCGGATCTGCATAATGCCTGGCTCGATCCTGGGACTGCCTGATGCTACGCTTAGCATGTTCTATCATCTGGTTTAGGTCCTCTAAAAAGTTTCTGGCTGCTTCAACTTTTTCTTGTTTAAACCCTACAGCTGTGGGTGAGCGTGGCTGAAAACCGTACATCAGCATAAATGGGCCGTATCCCGTAGCTGAATGTTTGGTACTGTTGTAAGCAAACTCTAATATTGAGAGATACTCCTCCCAATTAGTCTGGTTCTTGCTGACGTATGCACGAAGCATATCCTCCAGCACCTGATTTACCCTCTCTGTTTGACCGTCCGTCTGTGGATGGTCGGTGGTACTCATATTAAGTTTAGTATGGAGATGATGGAATACTGCCCTCCAAAAATTTCCAGTAAACTTACTGTCCCGGTCGCTGACTATGCCGGAAGGTAGACCGTACAATTTAAATAGCCCGTCTACAAACAACCTCGCTAACTCTGGAGCTCTCACGGTTGTTTTGGTCGGAATGAAATGAGCCATTTTGGTCAGACGGTCAACTGTGACCCATATATCGTCATTACCCTTTTGGGTTTTAGGCAGGCCTACTATATAATCCATGGAGATACTCTCCCATTTACCAGCTAGTATTTCTAAGGGCTGCAACAACCCTCCTACCTTTAAACGCTCTACTTTGTTTACTTGACATTTCTGGCAACTGGTTACATACTGGTGGACGTCCTTTTTCATACTGGGCCAGAAAAATTGCCTACGAAGAAGCTCATAGGTCTTCTGTATGCCTGGGTGTCCCGCACTAGGATGTTGAAGAGTAATGCCTATTTTACCCCTTTTGGCTAAGCATTAGTTAAGTTGTACATAACTCATGGGGCATGTTTTAATTAAATGCATGAGACCCTTTTGTAAGTTATGTAAATTAGTGCAAGTGGCCCACTTGGCCAAGTAGCTCACTCCTATGGTTGACACCTAGACTTTCCATGCATGTAAAGGAGGTGCTTGCCTCACAAGGGATTTGGAGGACCCACGCCCTCCTCTCTCTCTCTAGCAATTCATTTCTTCTTTAGACTTTTGAGTTTGTGAGGTGCTCATGCAATTCTCCTTGTGTGTGATATTTTCCATAGCCAAGTTTTCTCAAGCTTTCGTAGTTGATCTCGCATTTGAGTTAAGATACTCCATAGCTAGGTCTTGTAAATCTTCATGGTATCAGAGCAGGTTGTCGAGCCTGTGAGTCTGAGAGTGAGAGAAACTTCAGTGCTTAGATTCTTGAGAAGATTCTTATCTTCTACAAGCACCTCAATCTTGAAAGAGGGAGCATTTGATCTACAGGTGTCAGATCAGGTGGAGTCTTGCACTGTTGGAGAGCTATTGGCAAGGGGAGTGGGATGATCCAAAAACTTTCTAAATCTGGCTAAGTTCTGGGGAGTCTTTCTGGAGGAGCTTACACAAAAGTAGGGCGCACTTTCTGTAGGGGCTTCTGGTTTCTGTTCCAGTGGAGCCTAGTGCTTGTGCTAGTGAGGCCACACCAAGTGGCAAAGACAAAGGCAGGAGCTGAAGGGTTGCCTTGAAGTGGCTACATACCCTAGTTTGGGGTTAAACCCTTGTTGCTTGAAGCTGTTCTTTTCTGATCTTTTTCAGGTTGAGCTTCTGTTTTAAGCACAGATTTTAGCATGGCAAGTCTTGGGGAGAGTTTGCTGGGTGAATCTAGCAAACTAGATGGCACAAACTATAGAGTGTGGAAGTTCAAGATAGCCAATATCTTGATGGATAAGAATTGCTGGGAGGTCATGACAAGTACAGAACCTGTACCAACATTTGATCCTAAATTGAAGGACTACATGAACAGGAGACAGAAAGCTCATAGGATAATCAATCTTTCTGTCAAGGACAATATTATTCCTCACATTTGCAATGCAAGGGATGCAGCTGATGCTTGGACAATTCTGAAGTCTATGTTTGAAACAGTGGATTCAGCCAAGCTGGTGTATTTGCAAAACAGGTTACATACTCTCAAGATGGAAGCAGGTGCAACAATCGGTGATCATATTACAAAGGTCAAGGACCTAATGGATCAGCTTGCTTCAGTTGGAGAGAAAGTAAGTGACAGGAGTATTGTTCCCATAGTCTTGAACAGCTTGTCATTCAACTATCAAGACTATGTGATGTCCCTTTCTGCTAGGGAGAAACTCCCAACCTTTGGGGAGTTATGTGGTCTTCTTTTACAGGAGGAGATGAGAAGGAAGAATCTTTCTGAAAGGGAAGATAATCCAGAGCTTGCATTTGCTTCTAAGAAGAAGAAAAACTTTCAGAAGAAAGGCAAAGGCAAAAAAAAGTACTCAAAGCAAAGCTTGGAGCAGCAGGTGTCCAAGTTACAGGTTGGAGAGGAGTCAAGCACCAATTCCTCATCTACACCCAAGAGGAAGGGCAACTACAACTATTGTGGTAAGTATGGGCATTTTGCCTTTGAATGCAGGAAGAAGCAAAGTGATCAGAAAAAGGGAAAGAACCAGCAGGGTCACTTTGTTGACAAAGTTGCAGAGGAGGAGCAATCTGGTGTGCTTGAGCTATTCACCGCAGCCCTATCATCTGAATCCACATTTGGTGGATGGTACATTGATTTTGGAGCCTCAAAGCACATGACACCTCATAGAGATTGGTTCAGCACCTATGAGGAGACAGAAGATGGTCAGCATGTTTGCCTTGGAGATAATTCTACACGTATGGTGAGGTGCAAAGGCACAGTTGCAATACAGCTATCATCAGGTGAGGTGAAGGAAATTAAAAGTGTGTTGCATGTACCAGGGTTGGCTAAGAACTTGCTATTTGTTGGTGCCATTACCAAACAGAACATGGTGGTAGAGTTTAATGATTCTAAATGTTTGGTAAAAGACAAAGATCAGAACTTCAAGGTGGTAGCCAAGGGAATGCAAGAAGGAGGTCTTTACAAGCTTTTCACAACCATTCCTAGCCAAGAGGCCTTGTTTGCAAGAGATACTAATCGGGACAAGCTTTGGCATGAGAGATATGGTCATTTGAGTTATAAAAGTTTGCAAGTTTTGAACAGGCACAAAATGGTAGTAATCTTCCTAGCATTAAGTCTTCTTCAGATACATGTGAGGCTTGTGCATTAGGGAAGCAACAGAGGAAAAAGTTTCCAAAGGAGAAAGCTACCAGGGCCAAGGGCATTCTTGAACTTGTGCATTCAGATTTGTGCGGTCCCATGCAGGTCAAATCAGCAGGGGGGGCATACTATCTCATGACCTTCGTAGATGATTTCTCTCCGAATGTATGGGTCTATTTTCTGAAACTGAAATTTGAAGCGTTCAAATACTTCAAACAGTGGAAAGCTATGGTGGAAAACCACACAGGAAAGAGGTTAAAGACTCTCAGGTCAGATAAGGGTGGTGAGTATATTTCTGATGAGTTCAAAGATCTTTGCAAAGCATGTGGGATAAAGAGAGTTTATTGCTCCACATACACCGCAGCAAAACGGCGTGGCTGAGCGGAAAAACAGGTCTATAGTTGAGTGTGCGAGGAGCATGCTCAAGGCAAAGGGGTTGCCAAATTCCTTTTGGGCAGAAGTGGTAGCAACTGCTGTTTTTCTATTGAATAGAAGTCCAACCAAAGCAGTTGAAAGGAATCACGCCAGAAGAGGCATATCGTCGCAACAAGCCCAAAGTGGGCAGCCTTCGAGTATTTGGGTGTACAGCATATGCACATATACCAAAGGACTTGCGGAAGAAACTTGATGCAAAATCCGTAAAGTGTGTCTTTCTTGGGTATAGTGAAGGTGAGAAAGCTTATGTGCTATATGATCTCGAAAACAGGAGGAAGATTGAAGAGGTTTAACATGCAAGAAAGCAAACCAATCAGCACACCCATGGATGCAAGCAACAAGCCATCAAAAGATGATGGTCCAGCATTTGCAGATGAGACGCTCTATCGTCAGTTAGTGGGCAGCCTGATTTACCTTACTACCACCAGGCCAGATATTGCTTATGCGGTTGGAATTGCAAGTCAATACATGTGTAAGCCTACCGAAGCACATTGGAAGGCAGCCAAGCGGATCCTACGATATGTGAGAGGGACAGTGACTTATGGGATTGGATACACGGATGACGGGAACCTTCAGCTGGAAGGTTATTCAGATTCTGATTGGGCAGGTGATAGAGACGATCGGAGATCGACTACAGGCTATTGTTTCAGCCTAGGTTCAGGGGCTATATCGTGGTGCAGTAAGAAGCAGCCTACTATTGCTCTATCGTCTACCGAAGCTGAGTACAGGGCGACTACGAGGTCCGCCTGTGAAGCCATTTGGTTACGCCGTCTACTTGAGGACATGCAGATTGCTCAAGTAAGACCTACATTGTTACATTGTGATAACCAAAGCTGCATTTAGCTTGCGAGGAATCCAGTCTATGATGCACGGACAAAACACATAGAGGTGGACTAGCATTTTATACGAGAGAAAGTGCACAGTGGGGAGATCGAGCTAGTTTTTTGTGACACCAACGACCAGACAGCTGATATTTTTACTAAACCACTTAGTAAAGATAAGTTTGAAAAGTTCAGAACTTTGTTGGGTGTCAGTTTGAATAAAATTGCCATTAAGGGGGGGTGTTGAAGAGTAATGCCTATTTTACCCCTTTTGGCTAAGCATTAGTTAAGTTGTACATAACTCATGGGGCATGTTTTAATTAAATGCATGAGACCCCCTTTTGTAAGTTAGGTAAATTAGTGCAAGTGGCCCACTTGGCCAAGTAGCTCACTCCTATGGTTGACACCTAGACTTTCCATTCATGTAAAGGAGGTGCTTGCCTCACAAGGGATTTGGAGGACCCACGCCCTCCTCTCTCTCTCTAGCAATTCATTTCTTCTTGAGACTTTTGAGTTTGTGAGGTGCTCATGCAATTCTCCTTGTGTGTGATATTTTCCATAGCCAAGTTTTCTCAAGCTTTCATAGTTGATCTAGCATTTGAGTTAAGATACTCCATAGCTAGGTCTTGTAAATCTTCATAGGATTGTCATGACATTCATATAGGACGTGCTGCCTATAATCCTCTGAATTGGGGACACATACTCTATCTTTATAGAGCAAGCACTCATCCTGAATGGAATACTGTTTCCATTTGAATCCTTAAGTCAACTGACCCTCAACCACTGGGGTTTGCTTGGGTAATACAGGCTTAGAATCCTCAACGTCATCTGACGACGCATACTCGGACTCATCATCATCCTCAACGGAAGCTGTCGTATTCTTGGATGAACTGGCACCAACCCCGAGAACGGGTTCTGGAGTCTGTAATTGTCTGCTCTGGACTGAGTTCCAGATAGTAGAGAAGAATGCATCATGCTGGCACTTCCCTCGCAAGGACTCGAGTAACTCATTACGAATCTGAGTAAAACTCAGCTTGTTTATCATAGGCATTCTGCTAAGGGCATCTGCTACTGTATTGAATTTCCCCCGTCTATATCTGATAAACATATCAAACTCTTGCATGAACTCTGCCCAACGAGCTTTCCGACCACTAAGCTCAGGTTGATTGCAAAGGTATCTGAGACTTTCATGGTCTGTCAGGACCTCAAAGTTGGCACCATACAAATAATGCCTCCAAGTCTTAAGGGCATGGACTATAGAAAAGAGTTCCTTTTCATAGGCACTGTACCTAGTCTGAGCTGGCTCGAGTTTTTAACTCTTGAACGCAACTGGTCGTCCACTTTGAGTTAGCACAACACCAACTGCAAAGTCGCTAGCATCTGTTTCGACCACAAATGGCTGATTGGGGTCGACGACTTTTAGAACTGGTGCTGTAGCTAAGGCTGTTTTGAGAGCATCAAAGCTCTCCTGCTGTGCGGACTCCCAAATGAACTCCTTTCCCTTCCCCTTAAGAAGATTTGTCATGGGAACTGCTATCTTAGCATATTCCTTGACAAATCGTTTGTAATATCCCGCCAAACCAAGAAAGATCTGAAGTTCTAAAATATTATGAGGTCTCAGCCAATTGAGTATGGCTTTAACCTTATTCGGGTCCATCTTAATCCCATCTGACGAGATAATGTGACCCAAATATGCTACTTCTTCAACGAAGAATTCACACTTGGATTGTTTAGCATAAAGCTTATGCTTTCTGAGCAGTCGAAACACCTTTCTGAGGTGTTTTAGATGCTCCTTCCTCGTTTTGCTGTAGATGAGGATGTCATCTAAAACTACGACTACAAACTTACCCAAGTATGGTCTGAGGACAATGTTCATCAAGGTCATAAAGGTAGCTGGAGCATTTGTGAGCCCAAATGGCATCACCTTAAACTCATAATGACCGTGACGAGTCCTAAAAGCTGTTTTCGAGACATCTTCCGACTTTATACGGACTTGATAATATCCCGATCTGAGGTCTATTTTACTGAAAAACTTAGCCCCGTCGAGTTGATCAAACAACTCGTCTTCCCGAGGCATAGGATACTTATTCTTAGTTGTGACTTTATTGAGGGCTCTGTAATCTACGCAAAGACGCATAGACCCCTCTTTCTTTTTCACCAATAGGACTGGTGAGGCCCATGGTGAACTAGTGGTCTGAATTTGGCCTTTCCCAAGATAATCTTTTAACTGCCTAGTTATTTCTTCATCCTCTGTTCGGCTGACCCGATACAGAGGTTTAGAAACAGGTGCTGTACCTGGTACTAGGTTTATTACATGATCTACCTCTCTGCTAGGTGGTAAACCATGTGGTAAACCATGTGGCAAATCTTCAGGAAAAAAATCTTTAAATTTAGACAATAAAGTTTCTAATTTACTGATTTTCTGCTGTATAGAACTGGAAATAGAAACTTCAGGAATAAACTGAAAGTCACATAAGAATACCTGATGGTCTTCGTCTCCGATTAGCTGACAGAGCTCTGAACTGCAGACCATAGGACTGTTGGGAACATCATGCTCCAATTGGATCTCTCGGCCTTTATGCTGAAAGTTGAGGGTGTTCTCCTGATAATTTTTGTGAAGAGAAGGTCCTAAACTGTAGAGCCAATCTCTCCCGAGAACTATGTCTGTGCGATCCAGGTGCATTATCTGAAAGTTTATTTCATCTTGGTACCCCTGAATACCAAGATTCAAATTACTAACCATAGTTTCCCATATTTTTATATCTTCACCCTTAGCTAATGAAACTGTGTACCTATGCTGACTAGGTACTTCTGGTAGTTTAAGCTTTTTAACCAGGGTGTAGTTGATGAAATTATGGGTTGCCCCATCATCAACCATAACTCTTACTTACTGGTTACCAACTTTCCCATGCATACGTACTAGGTCATGCGGCCCAAAACTGAAGGGTCTCCCTAGCATTGCAGCAGTGTTCATGATCTTCATGATACACTTTGATCTCGGAAGCTGCCGAGTCACTGGGGAAACTTACAGTCTGAACAAGATGAACTTGTTTCTTATCTTTCTTATCTTTTTTAGTGAAAGGCCCCTTGGGACACTGTCTGACTGTGTGTCCCTTGCCCATACACACAAAGCACAAACGTTCTTGTTTGGCTTTCTCAAAATCATCTGGTTTTAAGGGCTGTATGAGTGAAGGGCGTTTCTGAGGAGCTTCACCTTTAAATTTATCTTGATTCTTTCTTTTTAAAAATTTCTTTTTAAATTGAAAGTTACTCTGAGGAGGCTGCTCAGAAAGTGACTGTTGTCTCGCCCTCTTCCTACCCATTGAATCATCATAGATTTGAGCATATCTGAGAGCTTGCTCAAGGGTAGTAGGCGAGTTTCTCTGGACCTCTACTTTATATTCATTATTGAGGCCACGGACAAATCCCCTGATTTTCTGATAATCATCCATATTTTTAATTTTTAAAATTGCTTCTCGATACTGCGAGATATATTGGATGAGGGACTTGTCCATTACTGTTCTTTCCCAGGCTTCCCAGGCTCTATCAAGTTCATTTTCAGGTAGGAATTCTCTTAGGAAGGCCTCTTCAAAAGCTTTCCATGACCGGGGAGTCTGCCTAGTCTCCTGGAGATTTAACCACCACTTATAGGCCATGGGCCCTAAGGAAAGACTGGCCTCAATAGCTTGCAAATGGTCAGGGGTCTGTTTAAGAGCATGAATGTTCTTCCATTTGCTGAGGAAGGTTTGTAGAATGTCTGCATTTCTATCCTTCTCTTCCCCATTAAAAGTAGGAGGCTTTAAATCTTTAAAGACACTGGGGTGAGACCGTAAAGTCTCAGCCAAAACTGATGGAAGTGGAGAAGGGGACAATTGAGAAGTGGAGGGAAGGCTTCCTTTCGCGGAGCTCAAAATCAAGCCTTTGAGTTCAGCGAACGAGTCGTCCACACTGGACTTGAAATTGGCTAATGCCAACTTCAGTTCATCCACTTCTGTTACCAATTGGAGAAACTGCTCCTTGGTAACCAGTTCGTCGAGCTCTTCGGCGAACTGTTCTTGTTCTTCCATTTCCATAGGCTGTTTTCCTTTATTGTAAGCCAAGGCTTCTGTTTCAAGTTCGTCGAAGCCTCTCTCCGGGGGTTGATCAGGTCCCTGAGGAGTGGTCATTTTCGGAACTGAAAGAGAGGTACCTTAACTTTTGATGAAAAAAAGTCAGAAAGACTAATTTACAACTGTACGAGGGAAGGAAAGAAAACTTAGCTCTTTCTGAGAACTGTACTTCCACAGAGAGAATCAAGAAAAGCCCTTTCAGCTCTTCTTCAACTGCTTTCAGACCTGTGATTTTGAGAAATCCGAATAGGAGGCACAAGATCTGAATTTTTTTGCTATCCCCCCCTCGCTGATCTGACAGCTACTGGGTTGCTTCTGAAAAACCCGATTTGAAGCCTGAATCCACTTGCAAATTCTGAGATCTTTATGGCAGCCTGCTCGCTGATCTGTAGCAAGAGAGTTTGATGCTCAAACACCCAAAAAATCTCAGAAAAGAAGGGCAAAACATCACCTTCCTTCAGCGCTGGCCCTGTTGGGAAAATTCAGGTTAAACTCCGCTCAGATCTACTGAAATTCCTCTTCGAAATCAGAGATAGATCCCTGATCTACTTGCTATATCCTACTCTAATTCCGCCGGGAAATCTGTAGAGAACCCTCTGAAATTTGTGAAGACCAGCTGCTTTTCCAGCAAGCTACCTACACATGGAATCTATCTCCTTACTACTGTGATTTGTCAGTGAAAATCAGAAGTTTGCAGGCTGCACCTACAACGATTCTCCTCCTCTAATCTTTTCTGAGAAACTGAGAGATCTTTCCTATCCTTTGATAGCTTTCTCTACTGCTGCTACTAAGCTCCCAAAGATGGAGATGTCTCTGATACCAATGTAATAGATCCTAACACCACAGTAGTGCAAACACTAACTGATCCACCCAACCTTGCCTACTCCCTGATATAGAGTAAGCCCCTCCTAGCCTAGTGTGAGGACTGGTAGCATGCAACTGCCAAGTGTCGGCCACATGTCACTGACATGGCCGACTGCACATCGAGACCCAACTGGGGGCCCTATCCTGCTGACAGGGTCCCTAGGTTGTGTTAGGCCAGCCATGGCTATGGACCGTGTTGGGGCACACTACTCACACTGTCTTGCCCTGTTGGTATGTACGCTGGACACGACCCTGACTGTGGTATCTGACCTATTTGTGTTCTCTAGGGTTCGGCATTGGTTACGAGCTTGTAACAGGTGGTCTAGAGTCTACCCAAAAGTCTCAGGTTGGGGTGTACGTACACCAACCTTTCCAACTGTGCAAATGATAGTCGATTCCTCTTCTTCGTGTGAATCATGGAATGGACACTCCAGTTGTGAGACTGCAGTGCAGTCCTGTGAGAGAATCCTGATGGCAAGGCGACGCAATTTGGGGACATCAACCCCAAACTTCGACAACCATGACACGGGATGTACTGGCCTAAATCACAGTTCAAGGGGCAGTTAGTACTTACTACTAGCAAGTTGCAACCAAGTTCCAACAAGTTACAATATGGTTGATTAATTGTGCAATAAATAGTGAAGTAACAAGTTTAAACTGTAATGGACCATCATCCATGGTCAATTTATTACCCTCTCTCAAAAGCGCCGAACTCCAAGGTCTCCTGCCTGAAAATCTGAAGCTCATCCAGCAGGTTATCCTACTCGCGTACATCAGGATAAACTCGGGAGATATAGGCATTCCAGCCATCCCTGAGCTCCCTATCTGTGAATTGCTCGTCATTCCTCCAAAGTGGATGGAGTATGTGGGCCATGGCATGCAGGGGCTTATGAAACCACCTGCTCAACCAAAGGAGCCGGACCTCCGCAAGCCTGCAAGAATCAAGATTGAAGACACATTAATAATTATACTATATATTACATGATAGTACATACTACATACTACTATCTACATACTACGTTTGAAATTTGAATCTTGATATACCTCTCTGGGCTAATGGTCGTGCAAAGGCTCAACTGCTCGCCCAACCTGTCCATGAACTCTTACAAGAGGCCCAATGTGCAGCCCTCTCGATCTGTAAGGCGCAAGACAGTGTAGATGGGCTGTAGGCCCACCACAATGGATCGAGCCTCATCCCAAAATGGTGAATACATAACGGTCCGCTCGAATTTCTTTCTCTTGGGCTCCTGTAATGGCCCCCACTTTGCTCAATCAACGGCAACTGCCTCAAGCCCTGATGAACTTTCAGCAGTCGTTCCAGGACCAGGAACATAAATGCAAACCTGCATAGGGCACAAGTGACAAGTTCTAAGTTCTAAGTTCTGGCAACACAATACATGGCACATGCATGAAATATTTACCACTACTAACTAAACAGTAAATACTTACCAACAGTCTACAGATGCGCATTCAAATTTGAGTTGCAACTTGCAACTTGCATACCTGGTGGGGGCAGGTCTCAAGACATGATCCTTGTTGTTATCAGTAAAGATGTTCACTTATGCGCGTCGTTATCCAATGGCTATTATTTCCAACCGCACCTATTTTCGACACTCAAGACTCTTATGTGTAGATGTATTTTTTGTCTTCAAATAGCATCCTCTACTTCCCACATAGATACTTCGTAATCATTGAAACATCTACTGTAAGTATGACATACAAAAAAACATCTTGTTTGAAATGTGAACCGATTGTGAATGTTGTACATTGTGGTGATGTTTGCATGCATTGTACATTGTTTGGCCAAAACCCGGTATTATCCAACATATGGAGAACGACAAAGACATTTTGTTTATTGTAGCAATTCATAGGTTTATTTTGATCCTTTTTGTGATTGTGCCGATTAGATTCAATTCTCCCAATTGGGTTTTTAATTAGGGAGTTTTGCGATTGAGATAGGAGCCTCTATTTTGGGTGATTGAGATAGGAGCCTCTATTTTGTGTTTGATTGGAAGAAGGCTATTGTTAGAGGCCGATTTCCCACCAATACAAAGTTGGACTTTGTATTTTATGATTATGAAGTCTTCTTTGGTCTTTGGTAATTTTGTGGAGTTCTTTATTTGTTTATTTCTTTCTTCCTATAAAACTGTTGTCCCCTTACAAGATTTATTGCCTTCTATCCTTGGTCCTCATTAGTTGACTTTGTCCAAAGGTTGAGATTACTTGAGAGCACTTATGCTAGTTTCAAGTATGTAGTGCACTTTGAGTTAGGTGGTTGTGGAATGCAGGTTTAAAGAAGAATTTACTTTTAGTTTCTGCTATTGCTAAACAAAATATGAAAGTTGAGTTTGATGATCAGAAGTGTCTCATCAAAGACAAAAACAAAGGTTACAAAGTTGTGGTCAAAGGATCTTTGGAAGGTCGACTTTACAAACTTGATGCGTCTACATCGGATCATCAGGTTTGTGCAGCTTCTGATAACATGGAGAGCAGGATGTGGCATGAAAGGTTTGGACATTTGAACTATAAAAGCTTACAGGTTCTAAAAGACAATAATATGGTAATAGGATTACCTAATATTGTATCTTCGGAAAAAATCTGTGAAGGATGTGTTATGGGCAAGCATCATCGTATGCTGTTTCCTAAGGATGGAGCATATACAGCCAAGGAGATCTTGGAGCTTGTTCATATAGACTTATGTGGTAGTACAGTTCTATTATGAAAAATGAGATATGGGATCTTGTTGAACTTCCAGCAGGTAAGAAACCAATTGGTTGCAAGTGGATATATAGAACCAAGTTTAAGTCTGATGGTTCTATAGATAAGTATAAAGCCAGATTGGTAGCCAAAGGATATGCTCAGAGGGAAGGAATTGACTACGAAGATACTTTCGCACTTGTTGCTAAAATGAATACCTTGAGGAGTGTTTTGGCAATTGCATCTCATTTTGGATGGGATATTTAACAAATGGATGTCAAGAGTGCTTTCTTGAACGATTACCTTGAAGAGGAGGTTTATTTGGAGCAACCTCAAGGTTATGAGGTTGAAGGCAAAGAGCACTTGGTTTGCAAGTTAAAGAAAGCCTTATATGGGTTGAAACAAGCGCCTAGAGCATGGTATACACGTGTCAACAATTATTTTTTGAAGCAGAATTTTCATGAAAGCATGTCAGAGTCAACACTATATATTATGAAAGATTCAGATGACATAGTCATTATTGTTCTCTATGTAGAGGGTCAAATAAGTCACTAATAGAGAAGATAAAGAACAATCTTTCACAGGAGTTTGATATGAAAGTTTTGGAGAGTCTTTAGTATTGTTTGGGTATTGAAGTTTGGAGGTCAAAAGGAAAATCTTTTCATATCACAAGCAAATTATGCAAGAGAGTTACTCAAGAAGTTTAACATGCTTGATTGTAAGCCCATTACTACACCTTATGATTCAGGTGTAAAGCTTACAAAAGAGGAAAATTCTGAAAGTGTGAATGAAACACTTTATAGGCAGCTTGTAGGTAGTCTTATCTATCTAACGACCAGACATTTCATATGCAGTGGGTATGGTGAGTCAATTCATGTCTTTACCAAAAGTTTGTCATCGGAAAGTAGCAAATAGGATTTTGCGTTATGTCAAAGAGACACTCAGGTATGGCATTTATTATGGTAAAGGAGCATACATAAAACTTGAGGGTTTTGTTGATGCTGACTAGGCAGGAAATGCAGAAGATAAAAGATTAACTACAGGATATACATGTAATCTTGGAACATGAGCTATATCTTGGAGTAGTAAAAAGCAACCAACGATTGCTTTATCTTCTACAGAGGCAGAGTATAGGGCTATTACATCAGCGACTTGTGAAGCAATTTGGTTACGAAGGATTCTAAAAGATCTTCATATAGAACAAGTTGAACCTATAGTACTTTGGTGTGACAATCAGAGTTGCATTCAGCTTGCGAAGAATCCGGTGTTTCATAGCAGGACAAAGCATATTGAAGTTCAGCAGCATTTCATACGAGAGAAGTTGCAGAGTGGTGAAGTAGAGTTGATCTACTGTGAGACCAAGTTGCAGATATCTTATTAATGGATTTATTAATTCATTGTAGAGGCCAGCCTGCGAGCTAGTTCAAAGGCCTATTTCTATTTTTAGTATCAATTTTGGTAGAATAGTATAGAATACTATCTTATGAACAAGTTAGCATAGATTGCTATTTTTGAGACACTGTAATTAGCATAAATGCTTTTACCAAGTAGTATAGTAGGCAAATAGCTTTTGCTTTAAAGCAAGGCCAGTCATAAGAGCAGATGGGCGCCCTCCTTCATAATAATTTAGTTCATTGTTTATGAAGCATAGCTTCTTACAATTTCTCTCCTTCTTCAATAAAGTTTCTTCTTCCACTTGAGTTTGGTGTTTTTGTGTGAGTACTAATAAGATTGTTTACTCCGAATTGAGAATCACTTTGATTCTATCGAATTCATGATGCAATGTTGTTATTTAAGTGATACCTTCGCTGTTTATATTTATAGCATTTGACAAAGGTTTATATTTTTATGGGGTGTGGCTTGAAAATTATAGGGGTGGCAATTGAGCAAGGATGAAGATAATGAGTTGGAAATGCTCAACAAGGAATATGAAGAACTTCGTAAACAAGAAAGGTAAGGTGCTTATCTCACATTGGTTGCTAATTTGTTATTTAGAGTAATAATGATGCACTGTGCACGCAATGATAGTTCTTGTGATTTACTATATATTCTTGTTTTGATCTATTCTTTTACTTGATGATGTTTTTCTTTTGGGATGTGCCATTAATTTTTTTGATTTTTTTGTACCTATTGAATTTTTTAGCTTAATTTGAAAATTTGAAATTTTTTTGGTTTAAATTTTTTGCCTTTGGGGATAGAGAAAACTATGAAACATTGGGAATGAGTCATAAGAATTCTCATGTTAGCTATAAAAATTGATTTCTATTGTTCTACTGTTCCATCATCAAGTCCCATACATTCTTTATATCCACATGCAAATAAGAAGCATAGTTATTTGCCAGTCTATAAGTTTGTGAGTTTTGGATTTTGTAGGTCTCATGTGTTTTTTGACTGCTAAAATGTGTAGACTGTTGTTCTTGTACCAGTAAATAGGTACCAATTTAGTTGCTCTATGACATAGGATCAATGCTTTGCCTTCAGCAATCGGCAAAGGCAGATTGCAATTTTAAAAGCATACACTATGTTAATGAGGTTACATAGGGGTTGGGGCCAAAGAAACTTAGGGGTTTTTAGGTTTTTTTTATTAATTATTTTATAAGGTTTTCAAAAGTACATTCTAGAATGTGTTGTACGAAACACACAAATATGTTCCACCTAATTTGTAGATATGAGCTTTTGAGAAATGAACATATGTATTTGTACATATTGTGGATGCAGTGAATCGCATTCCTTTGCATCCACGATCCGAAACGATCGTTTTGGACAACTAAATGCAAATTTTTATTTTTTTAGGAAAAAAACTTTAATTGTTGGAAAGTTTTTTGATAGTATTGTTGAAGATGCTTAGAAACATCATAATCATCATTTGGATTTTGCGTAAATGGCTATTGTTTTGAGTAATTTTGAGCCACATACTTATGAAGGAATTTCTTAACAACAGTAGTGGGGGCATGTTAAGAAAGAAGAGTAAAATTCCATAATAAAGAACTGTAGGAAATAGAAGCCTAAGGATCCATGATCTTAACTATTCAATCACACAAAGCATTCTCAAAAGAAAAAGAGAGATGGCTAAAAACCCTCTTGTAGAAACTCGTGGACAGCCAAGGAGAATAGTCAGTATTACTTACAAAAGTGTCTCATACAAATGGGATGCACACATATATATATGTAGTCCAAGATGACTATCTAACTTCATGACTATTGGCTACCCAACTACTTGACTATTGACTATCCAACTTTCTATAAGTTACATAGAAAGAATATGATTCCGAGGCAATAGTGAGCTAGATCCATATCAGTCATTTTGTACTCCTTGGCCAGCATGCATTTGGTGTCCTTCATCAGATTCAGATCATTACTGAATAATAGTGTTATCAACATAGAGAGTGACGATGATGAAGAAATCCGATACAGATTTGAAGTAGACATTCAAATTTGCTAAGTTTGGAATAAAACCATTCTCAATAAGAAATGCATTTATAATCTGGAACCAGGCTCTGGGTGACTATTTCAGCCCATAGAGTGCCTTGTAAATTTTGCATACAAGGTGTTGCTTACCCCTCAGTTCGTATCCTTCTGGCTATGACATACAAATTTCCTCGTCAATGGTCCCGTTGAGGAAAGCGGTCTGGACATCAATATGTCAAGTTGGGGTACTTAATGTCACAATTAGGCCTAATGGACCCACGAGTCCCTACCAAGTTAAGTTCATACTAACTTAGCTAACTCTAAGTTTAGTAGGCCTAATGCAGATAAAGAAACCATGGTTACACAACTCTTGACCTTTTGGGTCAAAGTAACCTATGGGAATGCCACTTACATTCCAACGCCCTCCTTAAATGGAAATGCATAACATAACATGAAGTAACATCTCGAAAGAGAAAAATGCAACTTGCTGTTCGAACTTCATGTCGCCAAATAAACTTCGCACCGAAGTAGTCAAAATCTCATCCCCAATCATGTCCAACATATAAAAGGAAAAGAATGCGTAATAATGAAGCATCAAGTCAAAGGGTGAGGATTTGCATGCTCCATCCTAAGTAGGGAACCAACATAAACTCGGCAATAAGTTGAAACATGGACTTGTAATCCATCATAGGCTCCCACATCATTTGAAAAAACTTCTTACCATAAGGCCAATAAAAAAGAGTCTCTTTTGGCATCACATCCTCCCAAACCTTACCATCAATGACTTGCTCACATAGAATAGGCAATGTACCAACATCATGATGATGAGTAATCGTAAAACCAAAAAAATCAGCAAGAGGTACTGATTTTAAAGAGGCATGTGCTTTTCCTTCGTAGTAAGACATTTCTTTGTTGTCCTGCAAAGTCTCCAATAGCCGACAAGGAACTGTTATGGGCTGTTCAGCACTTTGTTGCCAAAAGTGTTCCCAACATGGACCATGTTGTCCATAATCTTCCGCAGGCCGTTCCCGAAGCATAATGGACTGCTTATGATGTAAAATGGGCTGTAAATGACCAAAAGAAGATGACTGAAGCTGCTGTCCAATGTCTTCATCATAAAAATTTGGCAAACTATCAAGAGATGCATCAACGATGGCATCATCAAAGCTGTCCCTCGAAGAGGCATGGGATGACATAGAAGATTCTTCAAGTAATGAAAAATTCTCTCCAAACAAATGCTTGCTCTTAACGGTTTGAACAAAAGTACTATTGACACATGTTGACTCCCTCCTCGATTAGTACAAAACGGTTTCAAAGAGTGCTTGAATTTTTCAGCCTTTGCTAAAACATCAAATTGAAAAGGTTTCACATGAAACTTTTCACTAATGCATCCATCGCATGCATCAACTTGCGGCGGCTTGAAAGAAGAAGATTGCTTCAACATCTGTCCAATGTATCGTCATTGAGAGATGAAGATTTCAGCCCCATGTGGAAGATCAACAAGAATCGGAATGTGGTTCTTCATGAGTGAGTCATACTCCTCTTGCATCGCATCCTCCCAACATTTTACTCCTTTGGCCTGCTCATAAAAAAAAGGTTCTATTGCACTATCCTCAATAGAAGCAAGAGCAAAATCAGAAAAATCAGCAAATTCTACTGATTTATTAGAGGCACGAGTCTTCCCTTCATAGAAATGATTCACTTTGCTGTCCTGCAAAGTCTACAACAGCCATTTAGGGAGTGGTTTGGGCTGTCCAACAACCTTACCTTTGTTAATACTTTGCTGTCCAAAGTGTTCCGAACTTGGACCTTGCTGTGCAATGTTTTCCGAACTTGGACCTTGCTGTCCAATGTCTTCAACAGGCTGCTGTTCACCATAAATAGGTTCTTCTTGATGAACTATGGGCTGCAAAATTGAAGTAGTGGGCTGTCCACTAGAAGTAGATGGCAGTCTCTCCTCTTCATGATTAGATGACAAAATCAAATCTGGAAATATTTCAACATATGCATCATGGGGGAAGTCCCCTTTCATGACATGAGTGGGCGCAACATCATAGGAGATCTTTTCATCAAAATAAACATTACGACTCACTATGATTTTATTAGTATCCATATTGAACAACCTATAGCCCTTGCTTTCACTACTATAGCCAACAAATATGCATTTAACTTCTCTGTCATCAAGCTTGGTTCTTAGCTTATCGGGAATGAAAGCATAAGCCGTGCAACCAAAGATGCGATTGTGAGAAACGGTAGGCTTCTTACCACACCAAACTTCATAAGGAGTTAATACCTTCAAGGCTTTAGTAGGACACCGATTACTGATGTATGCCGCCATTATAACCGCTTCAGCCCAAAACTTGTGAGGTAGGCCCTTTGCCTTGAGCATGCATCCGGCCATATCCATAATAGTGCGATTCTTTCTTTCGGCAACACCATTTTGTTGAGGTGTGTAAGGAGTTGTCATTTGATGATGGATACCTTTGATTTGAAAATAAGTACCGAACGTATTCTTTATATATTCTCCTCCTTGGTTGGTACGTAAGATCTTCAAAGAGTGCCCAAACTGATTTTCTATCATTGCTAGAAAATCCTTAAAGCGTTGAAAAACTTCAGATTTTGCCTTCATAGGATAAATCCATGTAAATCTTGAAAGGTCATCAATAAAAGTAACAAAGTACTTACACCTTCCAATGGATTCGGTCCTCATTGGACCACATACATCACTGTGAACCAAATCAAATTTGCCAGCAACTCGAATAGTTCCATCAATTGGAAAAACCAGCAAGATTTGAAGTGGTAGAAATCTCATCTTGAGGAGAGATGGGATTATTAGTGACAAAAGCATAATCATTATTTTAAAGATTATCCTCCTTTCCAAATTGTTGTTCCAAAGTAATGATTGCGGTACTTGTATCGTTATCTTTCTCTTTTTCCTTTGCAAGCCTCTTCCTACATTTTTTGATGTGATGCCCAAACTTCTTGCAATAGTGGCACTTACCCTTCTTCTTGGAGCCTTGATCTTGAGCTTCCTTAGATTTTTGATTACCTTTGGAAGTGTTGAAAGAAGGCTTCCCTTTCCACTTGCCTTTGCCTTTGCCTTTTGCAAAGAAAGCTTGATCTTCTTGCTCACCAAAGTTGATCCTTGTTTGCTCTTCTTGAAGAAGTAAGCCAACAAGTTCGTCGAAGGAGATTTGCTGTCCCCTAAGAGAAATGCTCAATGATGACACAAATGGAAGGTAAGAATTAGGAAGAGAGTTGAGAGTAATAGATACAAATTGTGAGTTCTCAATCACCTCATCGATACTAAGAAGCTCCTCTCGAAGATCCTTGATCTTCGTCAAGTGGTTTGTAAGCAAATCACCTTCTTGCATCTTCAAGATAGAAAGTTGATTTCGAAGATATACCACTTTTGCCGCATTCTTTATTTGAAACATCTTGGCAAGAGTCTCCCAAGCACTTTTGGAAGTCTTGCATGATCTAATATGAGGAAGGATAAATCCCTTCACTGATAATGCAATGACGGAATGTGCTTGTGCATCTCGTCGATCCCACTTCTTTTGCTCATCGGAAGATAGCTCCGTAGATAATGAAGTAGTTGTTCTAGATGGTGTAATAGGTGCCAAGGTAGGCGGCCTCTCTTCGTCACCATTAACTACTTCCCACAAACCTTTAGCAATAAGAAGGTTCTTAATCATGTAGCACCACAAAGAATAGTTTGTGCCATCCAGCCCATCTTCATTAAATAAAGAACTGATTGACTCCGATTCTTTAGCCATAACAGAAAAATCAGCTTGCAGTAGATAGGACAAAGATTTTCCAAGACAAAATCTAGTCAATGGGCAGCAACCATAAAGCTGAAAATATGAGCACAATTGATTGCAATACTCCACATGCAATTTGCTCAAAAAATAATGAATTAGGTGGCTGATTTCTGCACAAAAAAACAAAATGCTCACAAATAGGTAGACTTCGAATGAAGCCAACACTAAAACCAGATTTGTGGCCGAAAATGAGTGCACACTACATGCATGTATAGGGTTGATGGTAGCGCCCTCCTGCAAGCTCACCAACAAGAAAATTTCAGCAAGAAATGTGTCAAAAACACATGTATCTTCTTTTGTAGATGGGTGCCCTCCTACAAAGAAGTGGATCTGAAAATTTCAGCACTATATTTGATTCAAAAACACATGCAAATGGCTTGAGCATGGGCGCCCTACGACAAGCCCTCAAAATAGTGGAGGTGCCCTCCTTTTTCCTGCAAAAAAGCTATTAGAATACAGACAGATTCTTCACTTGCAAAAATCAGCCACTTGCTGATTTTCTGCTACCAAAAGAGAAGACGATAGCTTCTTGTAGGGCGCCCTCCTGCAAGCGATCTGTTCACCTAAAGGCTCTGATACCATGTAGGAAATAGAAGCCTAAGGATCCAGGATCTTAACTATTCAATCACACAAAGCATTCTCAAAAGAAAGAGAGAGATGCCTAGAAACCCTCTTGTAGAAACTTGTGGACAGCCAAGGAGAATAGTCAGTATTGCTTACGAAAGTGTCTAATACAAATGGGATGCACACATATATATAGTTTAAGATGACTATGCATCAACCATGCGATTTTTAGGACCCATCTTGTAAAGAATTTCCATGTGAAATTCTTGCATCAACTCAGCCCAACTAGCTTGGCACCCTCTTAGGTCTAGTGTCATGGTCGGTGTACACATAGAATTTTGCACCATACAAATAATACCTCCATGCCCTCAAAGTGTGGATTATGGCATACAATTCCTCATGAGGTGGATAATTCTTCTGAGCAGGGTTGAGCTCCTTCCTTTCAAACCCTCTTGCATCAGAACCCATGGCGATATTGCTTGCATCCTTTTCTATGACAAATGGCTTTTGAGGGTCTACGATTTTTAATGTGACAAAGTTAGCCACAACTTATTTCAAAGCATCAAAACTGTGCAACTGCCCTTCCATCCATTGTTTCCACTGTCGAGTTATCCTCCCGTAGCATATTAGTCAATGGCGCAGCCACGTGTGAATAATTTTGACACCTTTATGATATACGTGAGCAACATCATCACAATTTTAAACAAGTATGTCATCAACAAAGTTAACCACAACTAGTAGGTCTGCATAGAAACCTCTTATTGTAGTCTAGCTCATTTTTTTGACATTTCTCCTAAACAAATTTCAAGGAGAACCAAAACGTTTTTGTAGCTACGGTTGGAATGTAGAAAATATTGTTTGTGATGTTTTTGGCCATTAAAACCAGTTTAATTTTTTTGCAACTATCTAATAAAATAAAAACCGATCAAAACATTAAGAACAAAAAAAGATGCCGGTTCTATTCCTACACTTTGCCGACTTTCCTGGAAATTGGCTTTTCGACAATTTCACAACCTTTCCAATTTTCTAATTTCAATAGCTCTCCTGAACTCTAGCAATTTCACGAGCTTTTCAACAATTTCATTGCCAATTGTACAGTGTGCACAATATCCAGCAAAAACAGGGCCAATATAGGATCCTTGTAGTGTTTCAAAAAAATTCAAAATTACCATGAGATCCCCCATAAAAAGTTCTGCAATTTGAATTAAATATTGCAAAAAAAAAAAAAAAAAAACATTCTGGGGCAATGTTCCGAGTCAATATCCTAGAACCTGTTTCCAGAATGTGTTCCGGAACACGTTCCGGGATGCATTCCGGAACACGTTCTGGGATTTTGTCTAGGAAACGCTCTTTCAGAACGGTTTTTTTTTTTTTTTTTGCAATATGGGTGTCAAAAATGGCATATGTAAGAGCTATGAATATCTAGACCCGGAATGCCCTATGCATCATATCTATTGCTGATGCACTGATTAGGATCATTTGGATCAACTTGGCTTTGAGAGTAGGATATGTAAATCATATATAAGGAGCATCAGTCAAGCAATTTTTTAAGAGGCTATGCAGGGTGGTTTCTTCCCCCCCCATTGCAACAATGTTGTTCACCATAAGCCACTCAATGGAGTCTATGACCTGATGCACATGTTGATGTTGAGGGGACCATAGTAGGAGTATGGGTACTCCATCATGGCTGGGACATCTGTCGACAAAGGCCCATCATTAGCATCTTGATCTTTGTTGCATGGGCATGATGTTCTTTGAAGCTGTAGATGCTTCATAGATAGTAGAGCACAGATCATTGATCTCATAATTGAGCAAATAGGCACTACTATCCTGGAGATTGGCCCAGCCAACATCTTGCAAGTGATCATGAACAATGCCACCAACTACATGTTGATTGGGAGGATGTTTAGCCATTCGTGTCCCCTCATGGGATTGCTTAATATGCACCATGGACTAGAATTGGTGCACCCAGGCTTGTAGCCATTCTTATATCCTTTAGAACCTTGTTCCTCCACATACTTTCACCAAATCCCTAAATAGAGATAATCTCAGGGTTGTCGACTAGTGGATCAGCTTTGCTTCGAGAATAGGATATGTAGATAAGATATTAGGAGCATCAATCAAGCAATGTGATTGAGCCATACGCTCAGACTTGATTTTGCTTCATTAAAGTCTACGACTCCTAGAGTACTTTTGAGCTAAACCCTAAAACCATAGCAGCAATCATATTGAAACTCGAGGGCATTCAGAGCACCTGAAAATTTGGCATAATTTCACGACCTCCATTTAAGAGAATGGTTAAACATTTTTTCAATGTCTATAGATCACATTTTCCTAAACCCCAAACTTGAAGACCATATCGGTTTTTAATGAGTTCACAAATTTTTTTAAAACTTAAAAAAATTTCGATCTGATGGCATAATAACGCCCTAAACCCAATGAATTTAATTTATATTCTGCAAGGAACCCTATTGAATCATGCTGAACCGTATTGCATCGTACTGAATCATACCGAATCATTGTTTTAACCATACCTATTACAACTCCCATAAATCTCTGATTGCCTTGAAGGTTGACGCACCGTATCCGCCCATCCATAGGGTCACTACCGACCCACCCCCATGCATTGGAGCTATCGACATCCTCATGCCTAGTCAAGCCTCCTGCGATAACTAGCGTCCCACCAGCCATCGCCCTTGGCTCTCCTTAGCACCCATCTCCTGGCCTGGATATACATCCTGGTCTTCATCCACCAACTCCTAGGTAGACTGAGTGAATGGCAAAAGGGAAACCCCACCACTATATAGGCATAGCATAGTGGGTCCCATCAAGCACGGTCCGGCCGGCGACACGTGACCACCTAGGATGATGACGCATGGCACCAAATCATGTCGATAACGCCTGTGTCAAGCCCCTTGTGAGGCCATCACTGAAGGGCGTACCGTTATGGTACATAACATTCCCTCCCTTATAAAAACATCCTTCTATGGGAGAAAACTAGGGAATCTAAGTCTCAAATCGTCTTCCTTCTCCCAGGGGTCCTCATCATCTGACTTGCCTTTCCAACAAATCAGATGTTCAGAAATCAAACTATTTCTCAGCTGATGACGTCGGGTTTCCATGATCCTGGATGGTTCATGGGGTACAAAAGCTGTCAAATCCTCCAACAACACTAGATCGTCTGTGGGAATCAGGTTATCCTTTCCACCAGGTCGTTCCTTTAACCGACTAACATGGAATATAGGATGGACCTTAGTTCCAATAGGGTTCTAGTCGATACGCAGTCCTACCAATCTTGTTAACAACCTTGAAAGGACCGCTATAACGTGGAGATAACTCCGGACATTTTTCCGTTCGAAGTGTCTTAGAATCCTTCGGGATTCTCAGATACACCCAATCACCGATCTCAAATTCTCGAGGAGAGCGACTTCAGTTAGCATAGAATTGGGGTCGTCGATCCTGAGCCGATCTAATGCTTTCCCTAGCCACCTGCAACATTTCCTGCATATCTTGCAAGAAATCGGCTGCAGCTCGCACCTTGAGATCTTTGAGTCCAACAGAGATAGGGGAACGAGGCTGAAAGTCGTACAAGAGCATAAAAGGACTAAAACCAATGGCAGAATGCTTCATACTATTGTATGCGAACCAACCATTGGGAAGTACTTTTCGCAATCTGATTGTAGCCTGAAAACATGTGCGCGAAGCATATCTTCCATTGACTCGTTGACACGTTCGGTCTGACCATTGGTTTCTTGGTGATCTGTAGACGAAAGACTTAATGTAGTTTCCAGTCTCAAAGATTGTCTGCCAGAACTTGCCAGTGATCACTAACAATATTGTTCGGCAAACCATACAACTTGAACAACTTTTCAACGAAGAGTTGAGCAAGTTCTGAAGCTTTGACAATAGTTTTTGTTGGAATAAATTACGCCATTTTGGTAAGCCTGCAACTACTACCCCTTCCCAGACTTGGGAAGTCCGACCACAAAATCCATGGAAATACTTTCCCACTTTTTGCTGGGAATTTCCAGCGGATGTAAAAATCAATTGGTTGATCTTCTTTTTCTAGTGTTTTTGTGTCAGAAACGCATTTCTGGGAACATTTTTGCCCATAAACGCGTTTTTGGGCAACTATGGTAGATATATATATATATATATATATCTATATATATATATCTATATCTATATCATAGGTCCTGCGGTACTGAGTACCGCGGATCCCGGTACCACGGGACCGTACTGGTACCGCAGTACCATGATGGTACCATGGTACTACAATATAATAATATTTTTAATATTTAATATTCTTAAAAAAAAAATTCGACCTAAATCTACCCGCCCCCCCTTGCATCTTCTCTGAAATTTTTTTGCGCCCTCGCTGCCCGGCCTTCGCTGCTGTTTTTGCCTGCCTGCCTTCGCTGCCTTGCGTCGCCCTTCGCCCACACAACGCCCTGCCTTGCATTTGATTTGCTTCGCCCTGCCTTCGCTGCCTTCGCCCATTTTCAGCGTCTCTCCAACAGTGAACCCTACTGTTTTTTTTCCAGCTTTCCATCCTTCCAGCTTTAGCTTCATCTGCATTTTTTCCCTAGTTTTCTCCATCACAATGGGGCAGTCCGACCTTTCCGGTCTGTGGGACGAGGTGGACGTTGTCAAGCGGGTTGCTAACAAGATCAACAAGACCGGTCAGAAGGTCGTGCGTTGCCGATACTGCCTAGTCGAATTT
Source organism: Diphasiastrum complanatum (assembly GCA_029204225.1). Lineage (NCBI taxonomy): Eukaryota > Viridiplantae > Streptophyta > Lycopodiopsida > Lycopodiales > Lycopodiaceae > Diphasiastrum > Diphasiastrum complanatum. The sequence continues at coordinate 12,488 of MU833114.1, read as the reverse complement.
GTTGCGTCCCTCACTCGTCGCCTTAAAGGCCACCTGCTCAGTGAACGCGCCAAAAATGGTGGCACCTTAAATGCTGCCCTTTGTGGCAGCATGTCCGTCCCCGACAGGCAGCGACTACTAGACACCTACAGGCCACGTCTTGTGGCGAGGGAGAACACCATTTCGGAGGGCGTTCTCCGGTTTTGCACCGCTCCTTATGTGGCTGACCTAGAGTTGTTGCCTGCTTGGCTGGCACGCACGAGGAGAGGGAGTGCATCCTCGTCCCGTCCCATTGCCCCTCATCCCCCTCAGACAGTTCCGCCACACGCACCCCCATCTGCACCCATTCCGGTTGATCATGTCCCCTCGCGTAGTTCACAGGGAACACCTCTCGAGTTCGAGCACATTTGGGGGGATTGTGAGTCCGACCCACGGGGGGACGCTACGAGATCGGTGTTTGTATGGTCATCCCCTCTGCGGAGAGGGCTCACATTCTCGAGGCATATGTTGAGCCAGGTGCTTAGCCCGGCGAGCTGTCCACAGATGCCGCGGACTCTATTTCCATTGGTGCACCCACTGCCACCGCCCCTGCCACTGGTACACCCACCGCCACCGTCGCCGCATCCGCACCCGCCACCGCCTCCGCCCCACCCCCTTCGCCAGTACTCCCCATGGATCCACAGCCTCCATTGCTGCACCTACGCCTGTGCCACCACTTTCAGATCTGCACGGTCCGTCCACATCCTCCGCTTCCCCACCTACACCTATGCCACCACCTCCAGGTCCGCATCGTCCATCCACATCCTCCCAGCCATCCACATCCTGAGGCACCAGACAGATGTCCATGCCGGGATCTTTCAGAGAGGGGCAGCACAGAGAGGCCACCAGGACCATGTTAGAGGAAACAATACAGATAAAAAAGGATCGTAAAATCGAGGTTTACCAATCTAGGAATCCTCGATGGTCTTCTACAACTCAAAATGGGTCAAAATCAGCAAGCTGTGGTTCATAGATTTGATCTTAGTTCAATTTGTGTGAATTCTTCTCTATGCCTTTCAGATGAATCAAGGACAGGAATATGTCTACTTGCTGGCCACTATAGTTGAAAGCGTTAAATCTGGAAAAATCAGAACCAGATTGACTTGTAATTGCTTCTGTTAATAGAGCCTATGCAATAGATGACTTATGCCTTTGATTTCACCTAAATCTGACAATACATGAAAGAGAAATCTATGATTGAACAAAACAGAACCAGCGCCCTCCCAGAAATGGTTGATTGTTGTCTTGGCTCTGATCTGCTCTGAATAATGATCTGACTAGTAGCGCCCTCCTCCAAGAATCAGTATGCAACTGTTCTCATCGAAATCTGATGAGAGGAGAAGGAGAAACAAGTAAATGATCAGATCAGATCCTACTGCGAGCTACTACACAATATGCGATGGAGGAGACAACAAAGTGATGAAGAATGGAAGATTATCCCAAAATCACACCCCTCCAAATCGTGGAGGTTCTATTTATAAGAATTGATGTATGTACAATGCATTGCATGCTATTGCCAAGTGTCCAAGGTAGGTAACAATTCGCATGTCTAATTGCATGCGTCTAGTTTATCATGCCGCATCTTGCATGTCGCATGCAAACTAGGATATGTGGCAAACTAACTTTTTCTCCCCCATGCACATATGCATGGGGGTCTACCAAACTCCAGTGGACAAGTGGCATCATCATACAAGAAGGCCCTCCACGAGTTTGTACTAAAAAAATTTGCCTAAGTTTATTTGGGCCTTAAAACTTTGGACCCAAGTATGACCATGTACCACTTATAGGCCTACTTAAACTTTGAGAGAATACAACGCAAATTAAAATTGCGTGGCACGAAAATACATGGTAAAATTGATCAAACTTAAACCATAACAGCTCCCTCCTAAGTTTGGTCAATTTTGCATACTCCAAGCTTCTTCCTATGGCGATGAAATAATTTTGCATGGAGTGGCTTTGTAAGAATATCTGCAACCATGTTACTTGAGTCAATGAAGATAGGGGAGATAATCTTCTTCTTGACTAGATCTCTCAAATGATGATACTTGATATGAATATGTTTGGTCCTCCCATGAAATACGGCATCTTTTGAAAGTACAATAGCAGAAGTGTTGTCAATAATTAAAGAACTTGGGTCTTCATCAGGTTGATGTAGATGTTCAAGCATGAATCGCAGCCAAACTACTTCATTAGAAACTTTTGAGGCTGCGATATATTCCGCTTCGCAAGAGGATTGAGCAACAACAGATTGCTTCTTGCAAATCCATGTGATGGCTGCCCCTGAAAGTATACTACATCCTCCTGTAATGCTTTTATAATCATCCACATTAGAAGCCCAACTGGCATCACTATATGAAGCAAGTGATAGACCATCTTGTTTAGAGAAAACAAGTCCATAATCGGAAGTAGCTTTCAAATATTGTAAAACATATTTAGCATGCTTCCAATGAATAACACCAGGATTAGTGCAAACTGACTAAGAGTATGAACTGCATAGGCAATAGCAGGCCGTGTCCAAGTAGTGAGATACATTAAAGATCCAATCAAATTGTGATAAGGAATCTTGGACATTTCTTCATGTTCCTCTTCAGTCTTCGCTCCATCTTCCTTGGATAATTTAACTCCAGGTAGCATAGGAATGTAGTCCTTTAGGATCTTCAAAATATAATGTTGTTGATGAAGTGCAATGGTGCCTTTTATCCTGTCATGATGAATTTGAATTCCAAGGCAAAATTTTGCCTCTCCAAGGTGCGAAACATCAGGATTAGCCCAACATTTATCAAGAGTATGTCCTGGCTTTTCACAATAGTTGCAAAAAGATTTCTTTGACTTCGGCTCAGATAATTCCACTTTGGAATCTTTATTGTTTGGATCTTGCATGCTAGTAGCTTGAAACTGGTTTCCGCGTCCTTTTGCCTTGCCCTTTCCTTTCTTCGCATGTAAAGCTTTGGCTCCTCCTTGAGAAGGTGAACTTCCTTGCCGCATGAGATACTCCTCTCGAAGGCTTTGAATGGCCTCTTCAAATGATTTACCTGTAAGAACATGTCGCATGTAGATGTAGGAGGGTGGTAGTGCTCGCAACAGGTACATAAGTTTCTCCTCCTTGGGAGTTATTCTACCTGCACTTTGTAGAGCACTAAACAAAGATTGTAACTTGAAAAGAAAAGTATCACAATCTGAAATTCCATCCCACTTTAAACTAGTAAGTTGCTCAAACAGATATAAGATTTGAGTTTGTGATTTTGACTCAAATCTTCGAGCAAGTTCATCCCACATCTCCTTTGCTGTAGCAGAATCGGCAACAGTGAGAAAGATATCTTCTGAAACGGTTTGGGAAATATTTACTTTAGCTTTAGAATCTGCATGCAACCAAGCGTGAAGATCTTTTAAATCTTCTTCATAAGCTGCTGTATTTATTACATCAGGTACATGCGGTTTGGGAATGATCCCATCAACATAAGGCCACAGCTTCTCAGCTTGCAGATACTTAAACTTTGAGAGAATACAACGCAAAGTAAAATTGCGTGGCACTAAAATACATGGTAAAATTGATCAAACTTAAACCATAACAGACCATAGCATAGGTGTTCTATGACCTGAACCTCCCCTTTATCATGGCATCATCCCGCATCTTCTGAGAGGCTATCTCGAAAGTTGCAGTCTGCGGGCCCGGCTACACACCACCCACAGCCGACGCACTACGCAGCCCTTTGCTCCAGGAGCGGGTTGCATCAGTCAGAGAGAGACTAGCCGCACTGCAGGAGGCTTGGGATAGATACGGCTGTTCCATCATGGCTGATGGGTGGACTGATCGTCGTAGACGTCCACTCATCAACGTGATTGTTTCTAGTTGTTATGGTTCCATGTTCCTGCGCAGCATCGACGCCTCCGAGGCAGGGAGAGTGCATTCGGCCGAGTACATTTACAGCATCATCCGCACAGCGATAGAGGAGGGGCCACAGCGCGTTGTCCAGGTACAATTCTCTTTCATTAGTTGCTTGGTCATTTACTGCTTAATGTTGATACAAAAGTTTTGCGTAGTTTTTGATTGATTGCAATGTGTTTCCAAGCTATGAACTGATCGTGTGAACCTATCGCGAAAGGTTGTGACGGACAATGCGTCCAACTGCCGTGGTATGGGGGAGCTTCTTATGGCAGAGTACCCCTCCATTGTGTGGACTCCATGTGCCGCACACTCACTGGACCTCCTCCTGCATTCCATCGGGCGCTTGCCTTGGGTCAGTGAGATTCTCATGACGGCACTTGCAGTTGTGGACTTCGTCACACGCAAGCGCTGATGACTGCCCTTTTCCGCACATTCAGCAGGTAAGATGCTACTTATTTTTTGGCTCCTTCAAGATGCTTCTTTTTTTTGGCTCGTTTCATGTGTGCCTCTCATTCCGTTTGTCAACGCAGGCACGACTTGAAGAAGCCCGCTTGCACCCGCTTCGCCTACCAGTTCATCATGCTTGAGCGACTACACAAGCTCAAGGGTGATTTGATGGTCCACGGGTTGGAGCCTATCAGGCGGTTGTGGCGGCGATGATGGGATAAGTTTCACCGGCCCATTCATAGTGTGGCCCACATACTGCATCCGCTGTTTCAGAGCGAGAGGCAGTATGACGATGCAGAGCTGTGTGTGGACTGGTTCTCATACATCCACCTCCTCAACAGCGACATTGGTATCCGCAACAGGCTCGAGGAGTAGAGGCTCAGTTACAGGTAAACGCTTGCTCTGTCGTACGCTGTCGTTCGTTCAATTTCCTTGTGAGGGCTCAAGTGTACTCACGCTCATCGCTGCTCAACTGCAGGCACTGTCTAGGGCTGTTCGGCGAGGACCTTGCACGTGTCTGAGAGAACAGGCTCTTGCTTGTATCATGGTGGGAGAGCTACGGTGCTGGACATCCAGACCTAAGGACGCTCGCGCTCCGAGTCCTTTCACAAGTATGTTGTCTAATCTCATTCATCCAACCAGTTTTCGCATTTTCTCTACAAGGTCGGTACTCGCTCGAGTGGTTGCCAATTAATGCAGGACTGTTCTGCTTGCGTGTGCGAGCGGAACTGGTCAGCGTTCAGCCTTGTTCACACGAATAGGCGGAACCGTCTGACGACTGAGCGATGCAATGACTTGGTGTACTGCAACACCAACACCAGGGTGGTTCGACGCATCACGGACAACATGAGGGCAGGATGCGTACGCTCCCTACTCTTTCAGGTATATGTCTATGCTCTATTGTTTGCTTTTGTATTAGTTTAAGACATTTAGTTTAATGCCCTCAGGGTTGCTTCGGCTATTCTCACGAATGATTGACTTTTGCAGGTCGATCCCGATGAGTGCCTGGTTGCAGCGGCCGATCATGAGGCAGAGCCAGAGGTTGATCCAGACGATGCCGCTCGGCGTGCTCTGCGGGTGATCCCGAGGATGATGCTGATACCGAGGAGACCACCCCCCTTCCTACTGACATTGCCCTCCTTTGATGATGAGCCCACATATGATTCAGACGAGATGGTCAACCTTGCAGGGGATGGTCCACGTGCCCCACCTAGTACTCCCGCATCACGCCCCCTTTCAGATATATAGATATAAGGAAGCGGATGGTGGGTCCGGGCGCGCGTCCAAACGCAGGCGCACCCGCCGGGGCTCGTCCAGGGTGGGCGCGTCCACCCCGGGCGCAAATTATTCTTTTTCAGAAAAAATAAAATACAGGCCCCTCTCCCCGTTGACTCCCACATGCCCAAAATCAATTAAAAACTATTTTCCGGACCCTACCCCCCTTCGGAATTATTATCAGGGGGTGGACGACGACTGCCTGCCCCCTTCGGTTAAAAAAAATGAAAATAGTGCCAAAAAAATTTCCAAAAAAAATTGCAAAAAACCTACTCATTGTCCATGCCTCCCATAACTGAGATTCAGTGCTCTTGGGCTTGAAAGAGCAAACAATTCTAACAGTTTAAACAAGTAGACTATCGCTCGCTCTATCGCTATCTCTCTCTCTCTCTTTGGCAAGAAGAGCTTCCTTAGATTTATACTGCCGCATAGTTTTGGCAGATATTTGCTTGTGTTCAAACCCATCTCCTAGTGAACACCAGACATGAATGCTCACTACAATATGTCCCTTATAAACTGTGTATGTCCTATTACTAACCTTTACTACAGAGTGGGGGCTACAACTCCGTCTTAAGTTTGGAATTCAAGCAATCTTTGGGAAAAGTCTCCTAGCAGCCGACTATCATCTTTGGAATGGATGTATCAGATGGCTCCCTAGGATCCGATTCATCTTCTATTGCAGCGGTAAGTGCCTTGGTGCATTTTCGGCTTGTTTCCTCGTCAACTTAGCCGGGTTTAGGGTTTAGGGTTTCCTAGTACTTATTTTATCTATAGCATGTAGTGTGTAAGTTCAACTATCGGTGGAAGTTCAACCACAACTAAATATCTAAAAATAATGATTGAGATTCAACATACTCTAGGGTAGGATGTGGCTCCATGAAAGATCATGTAACGAGGTTGTAGACAAAATAGTGTCTTTATATAACGTACATTTAAACTGCAAATGATCTTGAAGCTGGGGAGATGCTTACAGTAGAGGTTTCCCAGCTCATGAAGTCAGAAGAACAATGCATCGGCCTTCCTGTAGAGATGCTTGCTTGGACGTATAATATAAGTGAAAATTTTGCACACACATGTGCTTGATTATGCACATGTACTGAGGCTGCTTGGTATATGACAGGGACGGTGTAAGTGAAAGTCAGTTTGAGCATGTTTTGCAAATAGAACACAATTTGAAAGGCAGTTTGGGGCAATGGTCAATACCCTTTCATCTGGATATTTGGCCAAGAAGCTTTGCAAGAAAGCAATGGATACAGAGCAAACACTCACGTCAACTGGTATGCGCTCTGCCATCTCGACCGAAAAGGCCTCACAGCACATTGGCGCTTTCCCTGACCATGATGAGCTGTCGTAGTGTGAAGTTCATTCCAATCTGCTCATTCAAATCCAGCTCGACAGCGGGGGCGGCGTGCTCCAGCTCCGGATTTCTCTGCCGAGCCTGTCGCAGCATCTCTGCCTCTTGCTTCCGATGCCTTTCGTTGTGCCTTCGGACATCTTCTTCGAGCTTTCTTCTGGCTTCGCCCTCGGGCTTCGGTGGTATGCGCTCCGCCATCTCGATCGACTTTCTCCTCAGAGCACCCTGGTTCTCAAATAGCCTCTCATAGCACCCTGGTTCTCAAACAGCCTCTCACAACACCCTAGTTCTCAAACAGCCTCTCACTCGCTCTCTCTGGCTCTCTCACTGGCTCTCTCACAGCCTCTGAACATGCCACTCACAATGCCTCTCACAATGGCATTGTGAGTGCCTATTTATCCCCACAGCCTGCTCGCCCATGTGTAGTTGTTGATGATCCCTCCATGCGCTGTTGTACCTGCCCCCATGTGTTGCTCCCCCACGTGCTGCTCTCCCATTGGCCCCATGGTTTGCTCCCCCACAGTGCCCATGTGTTGTTGCACCTGTCCCCTGCCCCTGTACTGTCCCCTCTTTTTTTGCACCTTAAACCCTTTTTTTGCATTTTTTTAGGCCTATTTTACTATATAAAAGGCATTTTTTAATTATAAAAAGTATTAAAAAAAATATTAAAAATTGGTACCGCCCTGGTACCGCGGATCTGAGGGCGGTACCGTACTGGCGGTACCACCATTATGGTACCGGCGGTACCATGGGATTCTATGATATATATATATATATATATATATATATCTATATATCATAGTTGTAGCAACGATTCGCTTTGGGCGATTCAAACATCGGAACGAAGCGTGACCCCCGAATCACTGGGAGGATCATGATTACATGGGCTGCCAGTCATTATTGAACCAATGAGGGCAAAACAAAGCATTATTCCATGTTAAACCTCTCTCTCTCTCTTATAATACATAATAATAGTTGCATTGGTGATTCAGGAATGCGAATCGGATCACAATTCGTGAATCGCTGGCCAAAAACCAGTGATTCGCAGGTTTTCCAGCAAAACGGTTTTTTTTTTCAAAAGCTACTTGCAATATGGGTATTAGTAGAAAGAGAAAAAAGACGATTACGATTCCAGTAGTTTTGGGTTTAGGGCTTGGGGTAGTTGGGGTTTATGGTTTAGGGTCAAATTCTGAGCAGTTGGGAAGTCCAATCCGTGTTTTTTTGGCAAAAAGTATATGCAATATGGTTATTAGTAGAAAGAGGGAAAAAAAAGACGATTACGATTATACTAGTTTCAGGTTCAATTCCAAGCAGTTAGCTGAGATGTCATTCACACAAAATGGATGGCGTTTTTTTTCACTGCCAAAGTAATGACCCAACTGGGATCAACATTCTATACACCAAAACATGCACACTTCATTGTTTTTGGTCTTATAAAATTTGTTGAAATTTCTTCAACGTTTTGCTAAGGCCGTATCTTATTTCTGATGGTTCTAGATTTTTAGCTTTTCATTGGAGGTTATTCATGTATAACGTTCAAAGCACTTTAGGATATGTAGATGTTTTCTCTATTCTATTCTTCCAAGTAAAAACATTTCTTATGATATTATGCACTTCAATGCTTCACTATGATAATGGGATGGAGTGTCTTATGTCAGGGAATTGCTTAAGAACTTGAGGGTTCAAACAAGTGATGATTCTTCAAAAAGTGAAGCTGTCAAGCAACAAAAGGTATTGAAAATTATGAAATAGAATTTTTCATATGCTTTAAGGTCTTGAGTGGCTAAAAACATTTAGCTTATAAGTGTATGGTTTTGCCAAGGTAAATTGATATATGTCACTTGTGGCCAAGTTTTCCATTTATTGAAATTCTACATATGGTTTGTATGGTATGTGTTCATCCCAGAGTTGACGTGTTAGGTGGATTACCCGGAAACAATAGTTTATGCTAGTTAGGAATTATGAGATGAGTTTTGTAACATCTGAACTATGATGCCCCCCTATAGTTTTGTTATCTTGAATCAGTGATTGTGTGTGAGAGAGAGAGTCTGTGTGTGTGATATTATGATATTGTGTGTGTGTGTGTGTGTGTGTGCACTCTGTGTGTGTGTGAGTCTTGAGATGTGTGCACTGTGAGTTTGTGTGAGCACTGAGATTGTCTGTATGATATATGCATGGGTCTCGCTCGGAAGATCAAGTACAGATAAGCCCCAAGTCCGAAGAAGGGCTGAGACACTGCCAAACCAAGAATGCTTGGCCCCCTGTCCAGCAATGGTGCGTGATGAAGTGAGAGCAGCAACAATATATCTGGAAGTGTCTAACTCTGATATCCTGTGAAGAAAGGTAATGATCTGAAACATAGCATCGATAACCAGGGGAGGGGAAGCAAACTCCGCTAATATGATATCATGTGGCACCGAGGGCTTAGCCCTAATCATCCTGCTAAGCATGAGAATCTGGATACGAGTAAGATCCCTCCAAGTATCATGTGATAAATCCGGACACCAAGTCTCAGCAGAGTATAAAACAACCGGGAAGACAGTGGTAGAAAATAGTAAGCATCTGGTAGCAGGGTCCTGTACATAATATGTGGAAAAAAAATCTCTCCATATGAACAAGAGATGTATGCCCCTTACGGAGTCTGGTGAGGGCTGCCGGTCGGAATGTGAGTAGCGAACCAGAAAAAAGTACTCTCAAATAAGTGTAAGAGGTCACAATCTCAATCGGGAGCCCGTCATAATAAAAGGTCACATCTCTCATATGCTGTCTATTGGTGTTGAACACCATAATCTTGGTCTTCTTAGTATTAACCATCAATCCCCAAAGCTGACAGAAGTGATGTAAAGCAGAAAGGTGTCTCTGTAAGCCAGCTGCAGAGGATGAGAGAAGAACCACATCATCAACATATAGGAGAATGGGGATAATATTTGCTAAGGGACAGCCCTATCCACCTTCCTCTCGAATAATCCGCTCGAGGTCATCAATATATAGTGCAAAGAGAGTAGGAGATAAGGGGCAGCCCTGCTTCACTCCAATGGTAGAATGGATCAGCGGGGACCAACCACTACTGTCCCTGAACCGCGCCCAAACTCGCTCATATAAAGTAATGATCGCGGCAATAGTCTCGTCTGTGAAGCCAAGTGAAAATAATCTCTGGAAAAGGAGATGTCTCGGAACTGGGGTCAAAAGTTTTGCGGAAGTCCACAAAGCAACAATAAACTCTCTGTCTCTAATGTCGTGCCTCCTCAATGATGCATCTCAAAATGAAAATCTGATCTGAGGTAGAGTATCTTGGTCTGAACCCAGCCTGACCCATAGCATGTAAATTCTCAGTCTCAGCAAAAGATCCCGTAACTGTTTGTAAAATGGAACCAGAAATCTTAGCCAAAGTATGACCAATCATAATAGTACGATAGTTTTCTACATTTATGGGATCACCTGCCTTGAGAATGGGATGAAGGATATTAGTACACCATGCGGTAGGAAAACCAGAGGTCACAACAGTGTTAAAAGCGTGAGCAATAAAGGGTGAGATAAGATGTGCTACAGGTTCTAGGAAATCCACGTTTAGAGAATCATAGTCAGTGGCTTTATGAAGTTTGACATGGTTAATGGCATTTTCAACCATATGTGAAGTAAAAAAGCGTGCAGCGGGCAGGTCATGGTGAGAGTAAGGTAGGAGGGGAGTCTAGGGTATAAAGTTTTGTGGCATATTCGACCCAAGATTCGGTTGCTATGGGGGCCAAAGTCGAAGAGGATCTGGTGAAATGTTTCCAGAAAAAGGAGGAAGGGGAATCTAAAGTGTCGATCAACCTTTGGCAGAGTGATCGTAGGTATGTTATCTTCTTTGTTCTGGTGGCTTTATGATACTTTTTCTGGTGTTGTTTGAGTGTTGTAGGGGAGTGTAATCTGGCATATACCACATGTTTGTGAAGAGAGCGACATTCTGCATCATACCAGCAGTTGTGAACACGTCTATGAGATGATATCGTCTTGGTGGGGAAAGATGAGGACGCCGCAGATAAGAGGGATTTAGAGAGAAAAGTGGCTTGTTGCTCAACTGATGCCATGAAAGGGGAAGTTAGTAAGTAGTTGGGACAGGGTTGTGGTGTAGTTGGCGAGTCCAGAGTGAGTAAAAGGAACACGCTTGCTAGTAGAAGAGGAGCGTGGAACTTTAGAAGACGGGGGTTATGTGACCCAGTGAGAGGCGTAGGAGTGAGTGATCAAAAATGGTAGGAGGTGTAATGGAGAAATCAAAGATGTGAGGGATCAAAGCAGGTGATCCAATAAAGTAGTCAACTACACTATGTCCTCCACCATGAGGATAACATGTAAACGCTGATGAGGAAGGCCACTGTGTGAGGCCATTCAAGATGGCAAGAGAATGTGTCTCCGCAAGAGTAATCAATTGCTCTCCAAAAGATGTAACTGAAGTGTGTGCATCCTGTGATACTCGATCAAGTCCATATCCAGAGGATGGAGCCGAGAAAGTCAGTATCTGCATGAAATTCTGTCTGTCTGGAGCTAGTACGGGCGTTGAAATCTCCTACTAATAAAATGTAGCCCTGCTGAGATAAAACAGCAATATCATCTGAGAGTGCCTGAAATGGGTCCCCACCAAATTCAGCAAACGCCGAAGTCTGTGGAGCAAAGTAACATACAGGCCATATAAATGTCCGAGGGAAGTGTTGTGATGGAGATACCAAATGAACTCTAGTAAGAGGTGCGATGCCTGAGAGAACCATGATAATCTGTAGCCCTGACCATGAAGACTCTGTGAGGAGGACAACGCAATCTGTATGTATCGTCTTTCTATATCTGTAAACGCCTGGACCCTCTGTATGTAGTAATGAGCTGAAGAGCTGCCTCGATCTGTATAGGTGGAACCGAAAAAACTCGGTGCCAGGAGAATCTTCATGTGGTATCGAAGGCTTCGCAGTCAGGATCAGCCCGAGCTAGCATGGTGGTCTGTATTCGTGAAAGACTAGCCCAGTGTGAAGATGGGAGACCTGTACACCATGCCTCTACCACATAAAGAGCCGTCGGGGTAACAATGGTATCAAAGAACCGACACTTGCTTCGAGCATTATGAATGGACTTCCGGAAACAGAATCTCTCTAGCTGAACAAGGGAGGCATGTCCCTTACCCAGTCGGGCGGTGGCGGCCTGTCTCATGCTGAAAGTAGGACTCGAGAAAACGATGTATGTGTATGACGCGACCACCTCTAGAACCTGCCCATCAAGAGTAAGCTCCTGTCGCTGCATGAATGCTCGAGAAGTGTTGAAGACCATGACCTTGGTCTTCCCAATGTTCACCCCTAGGCCCCATCTGGTGCAGAATTCCTGTAGGCAATCTAACTGTCACTGTAGACCCTCTTTGGTAGGTGAGACTAGTACCACATCATTGGCATAAAGGAGGATAGCAATCAAGATGTCCCCAATCCTGCAACCAGCACCATCGCACTGTGTAATGACTCTCTCCAACTCATCAATATACAAGCCAAAGAG